>SJYX01004370.1:365115-378598 GCA_006410675.1 Oreotragus oreotragus
CAGGAAGCTCAAAGTTACTCCAAAACCACTGACGTCTCATAACCTATTACTGGTCACTCCATTGCACTCCAGAGAGAAGAAATCCAGCTCCACCCACCAGAACTCCAGCACAAGCCTCCCTCACCAAGAAACCTTGACAAGCCACAGATACAACCCTACCCACAGTGAGGAAACTCCATAATAAAGAGAACTCCACAAATTCCCAAAATATAGAAAGGCCACCCCAAACACAGCAATATAACCAAGATGAAGAGACAGAGGAATACTCAGCAGGTAAAGGAACAGGAGAAATGTCCACCAAACCAAACAAAAGAGGAAGAGATAGGGAATCTACCTGAGAAAGAATTCCGAATATTGATAGTGAAAATGATCCAAAATCTTGAAATAAAAATGGAATCACAGATAAATAGCCTGGAGACAAGGATTGAGAAGATGCAAGAAAGGTTTAACAAGGACTTAGAAGAAATAAAAAAGAGTCATTGTACAATAAATAATGCAATAAATGAGATCAGGAACACTCTGGAGGCAACAAATAGTAGAATAACGGAGGCAGAAGATAGGATTAGTGAAATAGAAGATAGAATGGTAGAAATAAATGAATCAGAGAGGAATAGAGAAAAACGAATTAAAAGAAATGAGGACAATCTCAGAGACCTCCAGGACAATATGAAACGCTCCAACATTCGAATTATAGGAGTCCCAGAAGAAGAAGACAAAAAGAAAGACCATGAGAAAATCCTTGAGGAGATAATAGTTGAAAACTTCCCTAAAATGGGGAAGGAAATAGCCAACCAAGTCCAAGAAACCCAGAGAGTTCCAAATAGGATAAACCCAAGGCGAAACACGCCAAGACACATATTAATCAAATTAACAAAGATCAAACACAAAGAACAACTATTAAAAGCAGCAAGGGGAAAACAACAAATAACACACAAGGGGATTCCCATAAGGATAACAGCTGATCTTTCAATAGAAACTCTTCAGGCCAGGAGGGAATGGCAAGACATACTTAAAGTGTTGAACGAAAATAACCTACAGCCCAGATTACTGTACCCAGCAAGGATCTCTTTCAAATACGAAGGAGAAATCAGAAGCTTTACAGACAAGCAAAAGCTGAGAGAATTCAGCACCACCAAACCAGCTCTCCAACAAATGCTAAAGGATATTCTCTAGACAGGAAACAAAAAGGGTGTATAAACCCGAACCCAAAACAATAAAGTAAATGGCAACGGGATCATACTTCTCAATAATTACCTTAAACGTAAATGGGTTGAATGCCCCAACCAAAAGACAAAGACTGGCTGAATGGATACAAAATCACTGTGTATTTAGAATCAACTCTTTCAACGTGGGGTGTGTATAAGTACATCCCCTTGGGGACTGCAGGTTGTGCAGGAAGTGATCTCAAGGCCTTGCAAACCATTAAGGATGCTCTGTGGAATGGAGCAATGGTAACCATAACAGCCTGTGTTGGTGACAGTTGTTTAACAGGGTCTTGTCTTAATGTACTCCCTCATAGAAGACAATGAATTTTTAAAAATAACTACTAAAACTGTGGCTGTATGAATTTATGCATATATATATATATACATACACTCATATGTATGTGCATTTGTATATATGTACACTGAAACTTTGTACTGTGTGGATAATATATAAAATCTTAAAACCTGACATATATGACAACAAACATTTAAAACAGAAACCAACAGAATTTGGTTTTGCAGAGGAAAAGTATTTAATTACTGACATTTTTTCAGAATACTGGAATATGGAGATGATAATCAAAAGGAAACTGGCGATTACTTGGTTTTATTCTTGTAATAAAACTCTTCATTGGCAATACCCCCCGGTATTGCCTGAACGGGATGTGCACTACTCCCCCTGCCCCATCTGTGGGAGCCCATTGCTCCGTTCTAAATTCCTTTCTCCAGAGAATACATGCAGATGGCTAACAAACACGTGAAAAGATGCTCAACATTACTCATTATCAGGGAAATGCAAATCAAAACCACAGTGAAGTACCAGCTCAGGCCGGTTAGTATGGCTGCCATCCAAAAATCTCAAGCAATAAATGCTAATGCTGAGGAAGCTGTGGAGAAAAGGGAACCATCTTCCGCTGTTGGTGGGAATTCAAACTAGTACAGCCACTATGGAGAACAGTGTGGAGATTCCTTAAAAACCTGGAACTAGAACTGCCATATGACCCAGCAACTCTACTGCTGGGCATACACACCTAGGAAACCAGAATTGAAAGAGACATGTGTACCCGAGTGTCATCACAGCACTGTTTACAATAGCCAGGATCTGGAAGCAAACTAGATGTCAATCAGCAGACAAATGGATGAGAAAGCAGTGGTACATATACACAATGAAATATTACTCAGCCATTAAAAAGAATACACTTGAATTAGTTCAGATGAGGTGGATGAAAAGGGAGCCTATTATACAGAGTGAAATAAGTCAGAAAGAAAAACACCAAACACCAACAAAGTATACTAAGCCAAACATTCAGAAAACGAAGATCACGGCATCCGGTCCCATCACTTCATGGAAAATTGACAGGGAAACAGTGGATACAGTGTCAGACTTTATTTTGGTGGGCTCCAAAATCACTGCAGGTGGTGACAGCAGCCATGAAATTAGAAGATGCTTACTCCTTGGAAGAAATGTTATGACCAACATAGATAATATATTCAGAAGCAGAGACATTACTTTGCTGACTAACATCTGTCTAGTCAAGGCTATGTTTTTTCCAGTGGTCATGTATGGATGTGAGAGTTGGACTGTGAAGAAGGCTGAGCGCCTAAGAATTGATGACTTTGAACTGTGGTGTTGGAGAAGACTCTTCAGAGTCCCTTGGACTGCAAGGAGATCCAACCAGTCCATTCTGAAGGAGATCAGTTCTGGGATTTCTTTGGAGGAAATGATGCTAAAGCTGAAACTCCAGTATTTTGGCTACCTCCTGCAAAGGGTTGACTCATTGGAAAAGTCTCTGATGCTGGGAGGGATTGGGGGCTGGAGGAGAAGGGGACGACAGAGGATGAGATGGCTGGATGGCATCAAAGACTCGATGGACGTGAGTCTGAGTGAACTCCGGGAGTTGGTGATGCACAGGGAGGCCTGGCGTGCTGCAATTCATGGGGTCGCAGAGTCGGACACGACTGAGCGACTGAACTGAACTGAAATGAACGCGCATTTATGGAATTTAGTAAGAGGTAATGATAACCCTATATGTGAGATCAAAAAACAGACACAGATGTTTCAGATCAGTCTTTTGGAATCTGTGGGAGAAAGAGAGGCTTGGATGATNACTGAACTGAAATGAACGCATATTTATGGAATTTAGTAAGAGGTAATGATAACCCTATATGTGAGATCAAAAAACAGACACAGATGTTTCAGATCAGTCTTTTGGAATCTGTGGGAGAAAGAGAGGCTTGGATGATCTGAGAATAGCATTGAAACATGTATATTGTCATATGTGAAACAGATCGCCAGTCCAGGTTTGATGTATGAAACATGGTGCTCAGAGCTGGTGCACTGGAATGACCCAGAGGGATGGGATGGGGAAGGAGGTGAGAGGGGGTGTTCACGATGGGGAACACATGTACACCTGTGGTGAATTCCTGTCAAGTACGGCAAAAGCCACTACAGCACTGTAAAGTAATTAGCCTCCAATTAATATAAATAAAATTTAAAATATAAACTAAATTCCTTTGCTAAAAAGGGCCTAATCAATGTTGGCTTTATGACCTCCAAAAACACCATTATTTTCCTTCCTTTCTTCCTTCCTTCCTCCCCCCTCTTTCTTTTTCTTTCTTATTATATAATTGTTAAAGTTTGCTTTTCATTTATAGTTATTACAGAGTACTGGCTCTATTTCCCATGTTGTACAGTATATCCTTGATCTCATCTTTCACCTAACACGGTGTGCATCCCACTCCCCCACACCTCTGTATTGCCCCTGCCTCTTCCCCTTCCCACTGGTAACCAGTATATTGTTCTCTATATCTGTGAGCCTCCATTTTTGTTATATTCTCTACATTGTGGTGTTTTTAGATTCTATAAGTGATGTCATAGAGTATTTGTCTAACTCTGTCTGTGTTATTTTACTTAATATTATACTTTCCATGTTGCTGCAAATGTCAATATTCCATTTTTCTTATGGGGTACCTTCTTTCTATGCCTTTTAGCAAATGTCACTGCCACCCCACACATGACACGGGCTCTCCAGCTAAGTTTCCATCTCTACACTCACACAGAGAAACACCAAGACCTCTTTCTCTTCTCCCATATAATTATATCCTGTAGTTTCAGGCCAGTGACTGGCCACTCCCCAGGACATACAACAGGCATACATCAGGAGTAGTCAGAAACAAGTCCTCCCTTGTGTGGTGAGAAAAAGGATCCAAGAGGACCATGGAGAACCCAGAGGGATGAGTTCATTGGATGGTATGGCAGGGGCTGGGGATGTCGGTCTGGTGGCTGGGCAAGCAAGAATACCGAGATGCAGAGTACTAGCGATGCCAAAGTTGTACTCCTTAATGACCTCTCTGTGCCTGAGACATCCTCTCCAGTCCACTGCTTCTGTGAGGATGGATGCAGCACTCCCAGCCTCAGGCTAGTCACCATAAGCCTGAACTTGTTCAACTGGTTGTTGGACCACAGCTCTCCAGGATGAAACAGGATTGCTGAGGGAGGTGCCTTTGGGCCGCCCCAGAATGGACGAGTGATGTTGGGGTTTTTGGCTGCCCAGGGAGGGCTCATGGCCTGGTTAGTCCCATGCTGACCTCCGCCGTGTGGCCAGCAGATCAGCAGGTCCTCCCATGAGACATAAGTGACAGGACACAGAGCTTGTGAGGGGATCATGCATGAGGCCTGAAGGCGGATCCGAATAGAGGTCAGGACCCTCTCCTCTCCCAGGTGGGGAAGCTCAGGCTTATGCAGCCTAGATGCACAGTCTGAACTCAGGTCTTGTTGGTAGCAGGTGACAGGCTTAGACTGGAGGCTTGGGGGCTTCATGTGTCCTAGGCTCATTCAGAGAAGTTCTGTTTACAACATGCGAGACCCAGGTGATTTTAATGGAGGCAGGCTGAATTCATCACCTTTGTACGCATCATCCTTCCCTGGATCCTGCTGCTCACAGAGACCCTGGGGCGTCTTTGGTGTGAGCCCAAGAATTCAGGGTGCCAGGGCTCTGATACATGCAGCTGCACTGGGGATGTCAGATATGTTGCAGGCAGCAGGGTGCCCAGCAGGCGAGGAGGCTGCCTTCTTCATTGGGGAGACAGTGGAGGAAGGAGAGGCCCTGGATTAGGGAGATGTGGTGCAGGCCAGCAAGTGTTCCAGCTGCTGGTGAAAGACATCACTGAGGAGGTTGAAGTGATGGTGGAAGAGGAGCAGGAAAAGCTGTCCTCGCAGGAGCAGTAGGAGAAGCCACAGGAGCAGGGCCAGGAATATCCAAAGACTGGAGCTTCGATCAACCAGCCCCCACTGGAGGCGATGGAGGCATTGGCGGCCCTGCAGGGGGAACTGAGATCCTCAAATGACAAAGATCCCATAGCCTAATCGACTCTAGAGGAAGGACCATCAGAAGAGAAATCGTCCGTCCAGTCAGAGAAGTTCCATCATCCAGGGAGGCACATCATCATGTTCAGGANCTAGATGTGTATAAGAGACAGGGCCCTGCAGGGGAACTGAGATCCTCAAATGACAAAGATCCCATAGCCTAATCGACTCTAGAGGAAGGACCATCAGAAGAGAAATCGTCCGTCCAGTCAGAGAAGTTCCATCATCCAGGGAGGCACATCATCATGTTCAGGAGGATGAGAAGGAACAGGAGCGGGAGGAGTGGTGGGGGTGATGGAATGCACCAGCTGAGGAGAGGCCAAGGGAATTGGGGACCTAGGGGATTGGGGTTCAGGGGCACTGTGATCTCCACAGGCACAATGCCAGCAGAGCCTGGGAACCTCTCTACCTGTACGTGTCTGAGCAGATGAGTAAGGGAGCTTCAGTTTGGCTCACGTCTGAATAGGACCCATACACTTTGGCAGAAAATGGATGTCATCAGTGAGTGGTGACAGTCAGCCAGATGACTCCAGTACATCCACGTCATCGATTGTCAAGACAGGGAGCAGGGAAGAGACCCAGGCCTCTCTTGCTAAAGACATGGACACAGACACATGCACCCAGAGAATGCATGCTACAGGGACTGTAGATCCTGAAGTTTCAGGCAGCTAACAAGCCAAATCCCAAGACACAAATGCCAGGCATACAACAAGAGGGGTCAGAAACAGATTCTCCCTTGGGGGATGCGGTCAAGGGTCCCAGAAGACAACAAGGGACCCAAAGGAATGAGTGCCTCGCATGCTGTGGCAGGGGCTGGCGATGTCGTGGGGTGGCTGGGAAAGTGGGAGTACCCACACGCAGAGCACCAGTGATGCCAAAGTGGTACACCTATACAACCTGTCTGTGCCTGAAGTACAGGTGGTCCCAAAGGAAAACAAGTACTCCCAAATGGGAATACTTACAGATGCCTGTTCTGGTGCCCTTGCTCTGCCCGAGGCTAACCCTGTTAGGAGACTTTTCCTTCCCAGGCGTGTGGCATGACTGGTTCCTCGATTTTGAACAGATTATGAACCACCACCATATGACCATCATGGTCACTGACCGAGATGAAGACTTGCTTATCTCCATGATGGCTTTGTAGGGCAGAGACGGACTCTGAGGAAAGTTGGGTGTGGGAGCTGGGCAGGCAATTTGGGGTTGAGGGATCCTATGACCCGGCTGCGTGTGTTCGTCATGAGCCTTTGGAAAGGAAAACCAGAAGATGCTGATTCCTGTCTGGCAGGCAAGCCTTGGACCCTAGAAGCTTGTGCAATTCACCTTTTCCAGCCTCCCAGTCCTGGCATGTGTCGGAACGAGGCCATCCCCAGTTCCGCTGCAAGCTGGTATTTTTCTTTCAGGACAACCCATGCTTCAGGAACAGAGAGATCGTTAAGGAGTACCACTTTGGCATTGCGACAGCTGGGCCGGCGCATTCAGCATGGGCCGCTTGCGACAGCCGGGCCGGCGCACTCAGCACGGGCGGCTGTGAGAGCCGGGGCGGCTGCGAGAGCTGGGCCAGCACATTCAGTGCAGGCGAGAGAAGCTACCTCACGTCCGAGGTCAGGGGCAGCAACCTAGAGTGCCAGGCTGCGATGGCACAGGAACGGCCGAGAGGAGCTACCCTGTGTCTGAGGTCAGTGGCCGCCGGGAGAATCTACCCCTCATCTGAGGTCAGTGGCGGCCAGGAGGAGACACCCCGTGTCTGAGGTCAGGGCGGCGGCCGGGAGGAGCTACCCCTCATCCGAGGTCAGGGGTGACCAGGAAGAGACACCCCACGTCTGAGGCCAGGGGCGGCCGGGAGAAGCCACCTCGTGCCCGAGGCCAGGGGTGGTGACCCGGAGGAACCACCCTGAGCCCGAGGCCAGGAGCGGCAGGTGAGAGAAGCCACCCACGCCCGAGGCCACGGCCGGCAGCCAGGAGGAGCAACCCGAGGAGCCGGGGCTGCCAGGCGCAGGAGGGCCTAGAGGAGCTGTCCCACATTGAAGGTCAGGAACTGCAGCGGTAAGGAGATACCCCTCGTCTAAGGTAAGGAGCAGCCATGAAGAGACAACCCACGCCCAAGGTAAGAGAAATCCAAGTAAGATGGTAGGTGTTGCAAGAGAGCATCAGAGGGCAGACACACTGAAACCATACTCACAGAAAACTAGTCAATCTAATCACACAAGGACCAGGGCCTTGTCAAACTCCATGAAACCAAGCCATGCCTGCAGGGCAACCCAAGGCGGGTGGGTCATGGTGGAGAGGTCTGACAGAACGTGGTCCACTGGAGAAGGGAATAGCAAGCCACTTCAGTATTCTTGCCTTGATAACCCCATGAACAGTATGAAAAGGCAAAATGATAGGCTATCAAAAAAGAATCTCCCCAGGTCGTTAGGTGCCCAATATGCTACTGGAGATCAGTGGAGAAATAACTCCAGAAAGAATGAAGGGATGGAGCCAAAGCAAAAACAATACCCAGTTGTGCATGAGACTGGTGAAAGAAGCAAGATTCGATGCTGTAAAGAACAATATTGCATAGGAACCTGGAATGTCAGGTCCATGAATCAAGGCAAATTGAAAGTAGTCAAACAAGAGATGGCAAGGGTGAACGCCGACATTCTAGGAAACAGTGAACTAAAATGGACTGAAATGGGTGAATTTAACTCAGATGACCATTATATCTACTANTGCATAAGTTTATAGGTTGATAAATGTTTCATGAATTAAATATCTCTGTGTGCTGCTGCTGCTAAGTCACTTCAGTCATGTCCAACTCTGTTTGACCCCATGGATGGCAGCCACCAGGCTCCCCCGTCCCTGGGATTCTCCAGGCAAGAACACTGTGTAATCGGCACCAAAACCAATGAACAAAACATTTTCTCTTGCCTTTATTTCTGTGCCATTCCTTTCAATGATAACAACTATTATGACTACTAAGAACACAGATTAACTTTGTTTTTATAGTTTGTTAGAGGTGAAATCTTAAAATATCTATTTTTTTACGTTTAACTTCTCTTACATTATGTTTCTGAAATTCATCCATGTTGTTGCAAAGAAGATGCTGTATATGAAAATATTTGCCTGTATTTCAATAAAGCATTGATTCATTAAATCTTAAAAGTTTAACAACAAAATAAATCATTTTGCTGCAGAAATACAAAATAATGGAAAAATCTTAAAATATCTATTTTTTTACGTTTAACTTCTCTTACATTATGTTTCTGAAATTCATCCATGTTGTTGCAAAGAAGATGCTGTATATGAAAATATTTGCCTGTATTTCAATAAAGCATTGATTCATTAAATCTTAAAAGTTTAACAACAAAATAAATCATTTTGCTGCAGAAATACAAAATAATGGAATTGCCCCTTGTTTTGAACCAAAACAACCACAACAAAAGATTGTTCTTGCCAATTCTTTTAATAATTCACTTCTTCCTTAAATTTTCCCAACTGTCAAATGATTTTGGTGCTTCTAGAAATATTGCCTATATTTTATTGTCACACAAAAATAATTTTTAAAAGCACAGGTCTTGGGTAGACCTATCTTTTGTTCTTATTGTCTTTGGGAATTAGATTCTATTCTCTCTTAGTTCACAATGGTACAGAAAAAAACAATAACAACAAAAAATTACTGACATCTGCAAGCCAAAGAAGGACCTGATGGAGGGAAATCATTTCCAAGTCAATTATATTATAAATCTAACCTTTCTTTCAAATCCAGGATGGAGAATAAATAGACTGAGGAACTGGTTCAAAATTAATTGAGGTTTTTCCAAGAAATATTGGAGACTAGCTGTGAAGATTCATGTCTCATTCATGAAGTAGACATGAAACAAACCCAGTCTGTTCAGACTAAGGAATTCATGAAAGAAAGTGAAAGTGTAAGTAACTCAGGTATGTCGGACTCTGCGACTCCATGGACTGTAGCCCNATTGGTTCAAAATTAATTGAGGTTTTTCCAAGAAATATTGGAGACTAGCTGTGAAGATTCATGTCTCATTCATGAAGTAGACATGAAACAAACCCAGTCTGTTCAGCCTAAGGAATTCATGAAAGAAAGTGAAAGTGTAAGTAACTCAGGTATGTCGGACTCTGCGACTCCATGGACTGTAGCCCACCAAGCTCCTCCGTCCATGGGATTCTCTAGGCAAGAATGCTGGAGTGGGTTGCCACACCCTTCTCCAGGAAATTTTCCCAACCCAAGGATTGAACCCAGGTCCCCCACACTGTGGGCAGATTCTTTACTGTTTGAGCTATCTAGGAAGATCAGAGAATTCATAGAAAAGGCTGATTCTATATCTCCAGCCATGAGAGTTAAGGTCTGAAGTTTTCAGAGATGAAGCATATTCTGCTGTGGACTTGTAATTGTAGGAAATCCCAGAGAATGAAAATGCTGTTATCATCTTCCCATGACTCTACACTTTTAAAAACCAACTTTTATGGAAACCTACCTTTTTTTGTCAAAAGCCTAGGTTCAGAATGGTGAGAGAGTTGACCTTCCAAAGATGAGGGCTCTCACATGGGGAGAAAATGTGAGTGATCTGAGAGTTATAAGAGGTGAACATTGTCCTATTCAGATTAGCTCCTGAATAGGAGTAAGGGGAGTAGGGGGAACCCAACTGGATTTTTTCTGCTATGCATGGAGCATCCAGATGCACTCTGGCATATTATCTAGCTGAAACACCTTTTATTGTAACTGTTGACTTCATAGATCCCATTTATCCTTTGTGTGAATCCTCCCAGAATCAGAGGATTGTGATAAAATTTAATGCCAGGATGTTGTTAAATTCTCATTAAAGAAAGTGCCCAAGTAAAAGAAATAAGGAAGGGAATCAAGGAAGGCTAGAAGCTCATCAGATCCCAGCGTTCATCCAAGGAAAGCAGAGAGGAAAATAAGTTTGAGTGGAGGCAGCTGAATGCCTAGCAATCTAAGAAAGGCTTGCAATAGCCTTCTGAGAGTCCTCAAGCCAAGTCACCCTTAGTTTCCCAGCTGAACTCTGTCAAATCATGGGCACCATAGGAGCCTGATTGGGTGATGATTTCAAAGTGCATCATTGGGGTTGCTGAAGGTCAGTCACCTCTCTGTGCTGTGTATCCCCATGACCACCACCCTCTTTGAAGCCAACACATAATTCATCTCTTCCTGAAGCTTCTTCAACACCTCTGGATAAAGCTACTTCTGTGATCAGGCCCCAAATGCCTTGAACACCCTACAGAAGGAAAACTGGCCTGGGATTCCAAGGCTACAGAAACAGCACAATGAACCCCAAACTAACAAAAGAAGGTCACCCAGACCCTGAATTTCCCATCCTTCAACCTACCAAAAGAAGGTAGTCTAGATAAGCCCATTTTTCTTTTTAGGTCAATTGCAAATCTGTCTGACAACATTGAGCAAGCTTGACACCACCAGCAAAGGGAATGGATTAGGAGTCTCACCAGTAAAAAGCACCCAGGAACACTGTCATCTGAGACTCTTCCTTCCATCAAAAGATACTGTGAGATGAGCAGGCAAAACCATTAAGATGCTCACATTTTACTTGAAGGGTTAAGATGTTGTTACCAATAACTATTATAAGTAAGTGTATATGGTCATATGGAGACAGGGATAAGACCAACCCCATGGAAAAGAAATGCTAAAAAGCAAAATGGCTGTCTGGAGAAGCCTTACAAATAGCACTGAAAAGAAGAGAGGCGAAAAGCAAAGGAGAAAAGAAAAGATATAAGCATCTGAATGCAGAGTTCCAAAGAATAGCAAGAAGAGATAAGAAAGCCTTCTTCAGCAATCAATGCAAAGAGATAGAGGAAAACAACAGAATGGGAAAGACTAGAGATCTCTTCAAGAGAATTGGAGATACCAAGGGAACATTTCATGCAAAGATGGGCTCGATAAAGGANCCAAAGAACAGCAAGGAGAGATCAGAAAGCCTTCCCCAGTGATCACTGCAAAGAAATAGAGGAAAACAATAGAATGGGAATGACCAGAGATTTCTTCAAGAAAATTAGAGATACTGAAGTAACATTTCATGCAAAGATGGGCTCGATAAAGGATAGAAATGGTATGGACCTAACAGACACAGAAGATATTAAGAAGAGGTGGCAAGAATACACAGAAGAACTGTACTAAAAATATCTTCACGACCCAGATAATCATGATGGTGTGATCACTCACCTAGAGCCAGACACCCTGGAATGTGAAGCCAAGTAGGCCTTAGAAAGCATCACTACAAACAAGGCAAGTGGAGGTGATGGAATTCTAGTTGGGCTATTTCAAATTCTAAAAGATGATGCTGTGAAAGTTCTACACTCATTATGCCAACAAATTTGGAAAACTCAGCAGTGGCCACAGGACTGGAAAAGGTCAGTTTTCATTCCAATTCCAAAGAAAGGCAATGCCAAATAATGCTCAAACTATCGCACAATTGCACTCATCTCACACGCTAGTAAAGTAATGAGATGTGTATAAGAGACAGTACCTACACTACACTACACAGACACATTATGAAACATGTTGTTGCTGTCAAGTTGCCGACAATCTAGTGGTAAAGATAAAGCTATCACACAAAAATTCAATCCAAGAAATAAAAGCTTACCAGTGTAAATGAAACAGTATTGCATGAATGAGATGAATATCAGCTGGAGTGGGTGGGACTGGATCATGGAAGAGAAGGAACACAGGAAGGAAAAAACGGATGCAGAATGGCAACAGAGAAGATCAACAGCATTTCTAAACAAGAGGGCAGGTATGGATAAAGGAACTGGCAACTATTATGGCCACTGGGGAAGCAAGAAAGGAGTTCAGATAGGCACCCGGCCTGCGTGAAGTACAGGATGTGCCCTGGAGACTAGAGGAGTGTGCAGTCTGGGAATGCATTTCTTTAAAAATCAATCAGAAGAGCTCATTCATCCCTTGTGCCAGGTACTGTGCTGGTGCTGGAGATGCTGGGAGGCAACGTAAGCATGACAGCAGTCTGAAGGACCTGGACATACGGCCTCACACAGAAACGGCAAGCACATTGGCAGTTAAGGGACCGACTGATAGTGAGTATGAGGTTCTTATGGGCCAGGAAAGATGGGGCACCAACTTTGTGCTGTTAAGAAAAATAACAACATTGGTATCAGTATTATCAATACTGTTATTCTTAATGGCAGCTTCCATTTACTGAACACCTACCGCATGCCAAGCACTACACTAAGAACTCATTCAGTACTCAGAGAACCCATTAGTCACTACTCCCACCTCTTTTCAACCAGAGAAGCAGCCAGTCTTACAAAGATCACAGAACTACTAAGTGGTGTTCAGAGAACAGTACCTCTGGCACTCCCTCTAGTACAAGACACAGGCGATTCCAAAGCAGACAAGCTGACTAGCCATCAATCGAGGAACACACAAGTGACCCCCTGGCTGAACAATCCAAGATGATGGGAGAAAGCAAATCCAGTTTCTGTTTTCAGGACTGAATGCCTCAACTTGAATTCAAATACCTCTCCTAGGAGTTAAAAAGTGAGACTCCCTGAAAGCATTAATATCTCCCTCCTGCCTCTGTTCTGTGCCTCAACCCCCCAAGGACAGCCAAAGGCTGCTGGCCAGACACTGTCTCAGACCTCGGAGCCCAGAGCAAAAGTAAAGGGAACACTGGCGACCCTGCCAACCCACAGCACAGTCGTTATGTGCTCCCTTTGATCCACTATGAGATCATTTAATTTAAAAAAAAAAAAAGGACCATTTTCATTTCCAAGATTCCCTTTGGAACAGAGTACAAACCTTGAAAGGTTACAGGGAACTTTTCCACAGACACACAACTTACAACAGGGAAGTGGAAACCGCAGTGCCCTTTGAGAAAGGTCTCAAAACAAAAAAGGGCACAGCCAGCACTGAGGTTTTTCAATATGT
>SJYX01004370.1:378691-397566 GCA_006410675.1 Oreotragus oreotragus
TTGAGAGTCCCTTGGACTGCAAGGAGATCCAACCAGTCCATTCTGAAGGAGATCAGCCCTGGGATTTCTTTGGAAGGAATGATGCTAAAGCTGAAACTCCAGTACTTTGGCCACCTCATGCGAAGAGTTGACTCATTGGAAAAGACTCTGATGCTGGGAGGGATTGAGGGCAGGAGGAGAAGGGGACAACCGAGGATGAGATGGCTGGATGGCATCACAGACTCGATGGACGTGAGTGTGAGTGGACTCCGGGAGATGGTGATGGATAGGGAGGCCTGGTGTGCTGCGATTCATGGGGTCGCAAAGAGTCGGACACGACTGAGTGACTGAACTGAACTAGAGCAATAATTTTTAAAATATATTTAAAAATGCACTACAAAATCCTATAAGTATAAATCAAAATAGATTCTTTAAGTTCAGGTAATCTGCAGGAAAAAAAAAAAAAAACAGAAGAATGTGAACCTAAAGAAAGAAATGTGAAACAAATCATAAAATGGAAGACTTAAATCTAACCTAAGAATAATTATATTAAACATAAATATTTTAAATATATCAATCAAAAGGCTGAGATTAGTAGAATGGGTAAATAATACAACCCATTTTTATGCTGTTAATGAGGTATGCCAAAAAAATATCTTGCAAATATAATTAAAAGAAAGTATGAGTGGCTATATTAATACATGATAAAGTAGCCTTCAGAGCCAAAGAAATTATTAGAGATAATGAGCCATATAACATAATGATAAAAGGGACAATCCATCAGAAAAATAATGATCTTGAATGTTTATGCACAAAACAGCAGACCCTCAAAATACATGTAGGAAAATTGATGGAGTTGGAAAAATAAATAGACAAACCTTCAGTTTTAGTTGGGGACTTCAAAGTCTCCTCTCAGCAACTAAAGGAGCTAATGGAAAAAAGCAAGAATGTAAAAATTCAGAAGAAAACATACAACTAATAAGGTCTAATTGACAAGTATAGAACACTCACCTCAACAGCAGAATACTCTCAGTGCCTATGAATCATTCATCAAGACAGACCATATCCTGAGCCACAAAACAAAGCTCAAGAAATTTAAGTTAATTTAAATAATACAGAGTATTCCTTGACCATCATGGAATTAATTAGAAATGAAGAACAGAAAAAGTTTCTAAACACGTGGAAATTTAATAATACACTGCTAACAACACCTGGGTCAAAGAAGTTAAAGATACATCAAATGAAAATGAAAACATAATGCATCAAATATGTCATATATTACCAAAGCTGTGTTGAGAGGGAAGTGTATTGCACCAAATGCTTACACTAGAAATGAGGAAAGATCTCTAATAGATAACCTAAATTCCTATCTTTAGAAATTGGTAAAAGAAGAGCAAAATAAACCCAAAGCAATTAGAGGAAGGGAATGATAAAGATAAAACAATTAAAAATATCAAAATAGGATACAATAGAGAATTTCGTTCAATAAAACAAAAAGCTTGTTCTTTGAGAAAAATCAACAAAATTGAGAAACTTCTAGCAAGACTGACAAAAACAGAAAAGACATAAATAACTAACACAAGTAGTTAAATACAGGATACCATTATAGATTCAACAGCCATTTAAAAGGTAATAAAGGAATATTTTGACCAACTTTATACTCATAAATTTAAAAATTTAGAATCAACTGACTAATGAATTGACTAAATAATTAAATTAGTCAACTTAAATTGACTAATTCCTTGAAGACACAAACTATCAAAATTCAAGCAAGATGAAATAGGCCATCTGAATTGCTCTATAATCAATAAAGTAATTGGATCTGTAATTTTTAAATTTTATTTATTTTTTATTGAAGGATAATTGCTTTACAGAATTTTGTTCCTTATCAAACCTCAACATGAATCTGCCATAGGTATGAATATATCCTCTCCTTTTTGAACTTCCCTCCCATCTCCTTCACCATTCCACCCCTCTAGGTTGCTATAGAGCCCCCATTTGAGTTTTCTTAGCCATACAGCAAATTTCTTCCTCTTGGCTGCCTATTTTACAGATGGTATTGTAAGTTTTCATGTTACTTTTTCCATACACCTCATCCTCTCCTCCTCTCTCCCCATGTCCGTAAGTCTATTCTCTATGTCTATTTCTCCATTGCTGCGCTGTAAGTAAATTCTGGATCTGTAATTTTAAATTTAAAAAAAAGAAACTTTCTAAAAACAAATATTAAAGCTTGTTGATTCCATATATGAGTTCTAGGAGGGTTTTTTTTGTTTGTTTTATTTTTCAATTTTGGGGGTTTTTCCAGATAATTAACCTGTTGTGTTTCATTTCTTTTATTGTCATAATTCAGTAACTACAATTTTCAGTACTGTGTTGAATAAAAATAACAAGAACAGATAGCCTTGCCTAGTTTTTAATCTTAGGGGAAAACATTCATTCTTCTACTATTATTAATGTCAATATCATATTAGCTTTGTTTTTTGTAAATCCTCTTAAACATGGTGGCATAATCGCCCTCTATTAATTTGTCTTTAAATGTTTGGTAAAGTTTTCCAGTGAAGCCATGTGAGACTGTAGAACTCTGTATTAGTTTTTACAAGTGCATGTACATGTACAATTATCTCAAAATTTCAATTAAAAAAAAAAACTTGGAAGCTGACATTCTCAGGAGCATTTACAATTTCTCTTTGTCTTTTAAAGGAGTAAAGGAAAATTTTAAGATAAGTGAAAATAAGTAAAAACAAAGAAAAGTGATAAGCCTAAGATTAAATCAGTGGGTTATAAAACAAAGTCGGGGGGTGGGGGACACAAAAAACTAGAAGCATGCTTCAGGGCAAAAGAAAATCCAAAATAGCGATAAGACAGTTATTGACAACATACACAGTCTGTGTAGTAAAATAAATAGGAAGCTGGAAAAGATAAAAAGATTAATGCAGACACTCAGCGATGTGACGTTTGGGAATCTCGCACTTGGCACCAACCTAAGAGGGAGCTTGGCGTAGGCTTTGAGATCCTCCCGCTTTTTTCCACCCTCATGTACCTAGTTCAGGGGGGAATTTCCTGTCATAAACAGATTTCTGTTTGAGAAGGCAAGGATCCATAACCACAAATAAATCAAGGAGAGAACAGACAGGCCTCAAGCGCTTCCCAAATTCACATCTCCGGTCTTGACCTCTATTCTGAATTCCAGACCTGAATGCTCATTTGGCCAATCAATTTTTTTTTAACAAGGCATCTAGTCATATAATTTAAAAAACTGTTTTAAACTTTTTATTTTGTACTGCGGTCTAGCTAATTAACAATGTTGTGATAGCTTCAGGTGAACAGTGAAGGGACTCAGCGATTGATATACATGTATCCATTTTTTCTCGAATCACCCTCCCATCCAGGCTGCCACACAACATTGAACAGAATTCCATAGGTCTTTGTTGGTTATCTACTTTAAATATAGCAGTTGTACATGTCCATCCCAAACTCCCTAACTATCCTTTCCACCCCCTGGAAATCAAAAGTTTGCTTTCTAAGTCTGTGAGTCTCTTTCTTTTGCAGTTAAGTTCATTTGTATAATTTCTTTTTAGATTCCATATATAACGGATGTCATACAATATCTCACCTTCTCTGCCTGACTTACTTCATTCAGTGTAGTCATATGTTTTTGAAATGAAAACAGTAAATAATTTTATATAAATTCTTGGCCACTTTTTAAATTCCCAGAAGAAAATTACTGAGTCCTTTGGGGAGAAATGTCTTGTTCTAAATGATGTTTCTTTTTCCTTCTTCTTTTTCACATATACATATTCTTTTTCAAACTCTTTTCCCACTTAGGTTATTACAGACTATTGAGCAAAGTTCCCTATACTACACAGTAGATCTATTTTAAATATAGTAGTGTGTATATGCCACTGCAGTCCAAACTTTCTCTTGCTTTGCCTTCAAACCTTCTACAAGAGCATCTTCTTCCATTGATCTTTCAAATTTGAAGCCTGGATGTCATCCTCTATCCTTCTTTTTCCATTATAGTACACATTCAAAATTTTGCCAAATCTGGTATATTCCACATTTTTCCTCCTCCTCAGCCCTAGCTTTGGTTTAGGGCACTGCTATTTGTATCTTACAAAAGCCTCCTAACTACTCTTATGAGCAATCTTTAATTTATATGCAGAGTACATCATGAGAAACGCTGGAATGGAAGAAACACAAGCTGGAATCAAGATTGCGGGGAGAACTATTAATAACCTCAGATATGCAGATGACACCACCCTTATGGCAGAAAGTGAGGAAGAGCTAAAAAGCCTCTTGATGAAAGTGAAGGAGGAGAGCGAAAAAGTTGGCTTAAAGCTCAACATTCAGAAAACGAAGATCATGGCATCCGGTCCCATCACTTCATGGGAAATAGATGGGGAAACAGTGGAAACAGTGTCAGACTTTATTTTTTTGGGCTCCAAAATCACTGCAGATGGTGACTGCAGCCATGAAATTAAAAGACGCTTACTTCTTGGAAGAAAAGTTATGACCAACCTGGATAGTATATTCAAAAGCAGAGACATTACTTTGCCGACTAAGGTCCGCCTAGTCAAGGCTATGGTTTTTCCTGTGGTCATGTATGGATGTGAAAGTTGGACTGTGAAGAAAGCTGAGCGCCGAAGAATTGATGCTTTTGAACTGTGGTGTTGGAGAAGACTCTTGAGAGTCCCTTGGACTGCAAGGAGATCCAACCAGTCCATTCTGAAGGAGATCAACCCTGGGATTTCTTTGGAAGGAATGATGCTAAAGCTGAAACTCCAGTACTTTGGCCACCTCATGCGAAGAGTTGACTCATTGGAAAAGACTCTGATGCTGGGAGGGATTGGGGGCGGGAGGAGAAGGGGGCAACCGAGGATGAGATGGCTGGATGGCATCATGGACTCGATGGACATGAGTCTGAGTGAACTCCCGGAGATGGTGATGGACAAGGAGGCCTGGCGTGCTGCGATTCATGGGGTTGCAGAATCGGACACGACTGAGCGACTGAACTGAACTGAACTAAGCCTACTCTTCACTTTGACATCTATAAAGTTTGCTTGAAAAACGTGTATAATCTAAACACATCCCATTTAAAAATACCCTTTGGTTCCTGGCACAGCACAGTGTGGCCATACAATGTGTGCTCAAAATAGGGCACTCTCAAATAACAGGAGACTCCAGTAAAAATTGGGTAAGTCACCGGTATAAGCTGGGCCCGTTCTGGAGAAGCTGCGGCATATGATTACCTTAACTCATGTAATAGTGTATTCAAAGCCCTTCGTAATCCAATCCTAACATCTCCTCCAGACAGCCACTTCTATTCAAGCCTAGCTGCATAATCTGGAGATCTCAATACAAAATAAAAGTGTAATGATCCTTGTTCAAAGGTTAAGAATTTCAGCTTCGCCACAGAAAAACATTAAACCAAGCATGGGGTTCTTTGAAGGACAGATTTCCATGTCAATGAAGGTTTCATTGACATGATCACATGTCCATGAAGTTTTCCTGCCCATATCCCTAGAATTATCAGTTTCTACTATTTGGAAATTCTCACTGCTTTCAGTTCAGTTCAGTTCAGTCGCTCAGTCGTGTCCGACTCTTTGCAACCCCATGAATCGCAGCACGCCAGGCCTCCCTGTCCATCACCATCTCCCGGAGTTCACTCAGACTCACGTCCATCGAGTCCGTGATGCCATCCAGCCATCTCATCCTCGGTCGTCCCCTTCTCCTCCTGCCCCCAATCCCTCCCAGCATCAGAGTCTTTTCCAATGAGTCAACTCTTCGCATGAGGTGGCCAAAGTACTGGAGTTTCAGCTTTAGCATCATTCCTTCCAAAGAAATCCCAGGGTTGGTCTCCTCCAGAATGGACTGGTTGGATCTCCTTGCAGTCCAAGGGACTCTCAAGAGTCTTCTCCAACACCACAGTTCAAAAGCATCAATTTTTTGGTGCTCAGCTTTCTTCACAGTCCAACTCTCACATCCATACATGACCACAGGAAAAACCATAGCCTTGACTAGGCGGACCTTAGTCGGCAAAGTAATGTCTCTGCTTTTGAATATACTATCCAGGTTGGTCATAACTTTTCTTCCAAGGAGTAAGCGTCTTTTAATTTCATGGCTGCAGTCACCATCTGCAGTGATTTTGGAGCCCAAAAAAATAAAGTCTGACACTGTTTCCACTGTTTCCCCATCTATTTCCCATGAAGTGATGGGACCGGATGCCATGATCTTCGTTTTCTGAATGTTGAGCTTTAAGCCAACTTTTTCACTCTCCTCCTTCACTTTCATCAAGAGGCTTTTTAGCTCCTCCTCACTTTCTGCCATAAGGGTGGTGTCATCAGCATATCTGAGGTTATTGATATTTCTCCCGGCAATCTTGATTCCAGCTTGTGTTTCTTCCAGTCCAGCGTTTCTCATGATGTACTCTGCATATAAGTTAAATAAGCAGGGAGACAATATACAGCCTTGACGTACTCCTTTTCCTATTTGGAACCAGTCTGTTGTTCCATGTCCAGTTCTAACTGTTGCTTCCTGACCTGCATACAGATTTCTCAAGAGGCAGGTTAGGTGGTCTGGTATTCCCATCTCTTTCAGAATTTTCCACAGTTTATTGTGATCCACACAGTCAAAGGCTTTGGCATAGTCAATAAAGCAGAAATAGATGTTTTTCTGGAACTCTCTTGCTTTTTCCATGATCCAGCGGATGTTGGCAATTTGATCTCTGGTTCCTCTGCCTGTTCTAAAACCAGCTTGAACATCAGGGAGTTCACGGTTCACATATTGCTGAAGCCTGGCTTGGAGAATTTTGAGCATTACTTTACTAGCGTGTGAGATGAGTGCAATTGTGCGGTAGTTTGAGCATTCTTTGGCATTGCCTTTCTTTGGAATTGGAATGAAAACTGACCTTTTCCAGTCCTGTGGCCACTGCTGAGTTTTCCAAATTTGCTGGCATATTGAGTGCAGCACTTTCACAGCATCATCTTCCAGGATTTGAAACAGCTCAACGGGAATTCCATCACCTCCACTAGCTTTGTTCTTAGTGATGCTTTCTAAGGCCCACTTGACTTCACATTCCAAGATGTCTGGCTCTAGATTAGTGATCACATCCTCATGATTATCTGGGTCGTGAAGATCTTTTCTGTACAGTTCTTCTGTGTATTCTTGCCACCTCTTCTTAATATCTTCTGCTTCTGTTAGGTCCATACCATTTCTATCCTTTATCGAGCCCATCTTTGCATGAAATGTTCCCTTGGTATCTCCAATTCTCTTGAAGAGATCTCTAGTCTTTCCCATTCTGTTGTTTTCCTCTATCTCTTTGCATTGATTGCTGAAGAAGGCTTTCTTATCTCTTCTTGCTATTCTTTGGAACTCTGCATTCAGATGCTTATATCTTTTCTTTTCTCCTTTGCTTTTCGCCTCTCTTCTTTTCAGTGCTATTTGTAAGGCTTCTCCAGACAGCCATTTTGCTTTTTTGCATTTCTTTTCCATGGGGATGGTCTTGATCCCTGTCTCCTGTACAATGTCACGAACCTCATTCCATAGTTCATCAGGAACTCTGTCTATCAGATCTAGGCCCTTAAATCTATTTCTCACTTCCACTGTATAATCATAAGGGATTTGATTTAGGTCATACCTGAATGGTCTAGCGGTTTTCCCTACTTTCTTCAATTTAAGTCTGAATTTGGAAATAAGGAGTTCATGATCTGAGCCACAGTCAGCTCCTGGTCTTGTTTTTGTTGACTGTATAGAGCTTCTCCATCTTTGGCTGCAAAGAATATAATCAATCTGATTTCGGTGTTGACCATCTGGTGATGTCCATGTGTAGAGTCTTCTCTTGTGTTGCTGGAAGAGGGTGTTTGCTATGACCAGTGCATTTTCTTGGCAAAACTCTATTAGTCTTTGCCCTGCTTCATTCCGCATTCCAAGGCCAAATTTGCCTGTTACTCCAGGTGTTTCTTGACTTCCTACTTTAGCATTCCAGTCCCCTATAATGAAAAGGACATCTTTTTTGGGTGTTAGTTCTACAAGGTCTTGTAGGTCTTCATAAAACCGTTCAACTTCAGCTTCTTCAGCATTACTGGTTGGGGCATAGACTTGGATAACTGTGATATTGAATGGTTTGCCTTGGAAACGAACAGAGATCATTCTGTCGTTTTTGAGATTGCATCCAAGTACTGCATTTCGGACTCTTTTGTTGACCATGATGGCTACTCCATTTCTTCTGAGGGATTCCTGCCCGCAGTAGTAGATATAATGGTCATCTGAGTTAAATTCACCCATTCCAGTCCATTTTAGTTCGCTGATTCCTAGAATGTCGACGTTCACCCTTGCCATCTCTTGTTTGACCACTTCCAATTTGCCTTGATTCATGGACCTGACATTCCAGGTTCCTATGCAATATTGTTCTTTACAGCATCGGATCTTGCTTCTATCACCAGTCACATGCACAACTGGGTATTGTTTTTGCTTTGGCTCCATCCCTTCATTCTTTCTGGAGTTATTTCTCCACTGATCTCCAGTAGCATATTGGGCACCTAACGACCTGGGGAGATTCTCTTTTGATATCCTATCATTTTGCCTTTTCATACTGTTCATGGGGTTCTCAAGGCAAGAATACTGAAGTGGCTTGCCATTCCCTTCTCCAGTGGACCACGTTCTGTCAGACCTCTCCACCATGACCCGCCTGCCTTGGGTTGCCCTGCAGGCATGGCTTGGTTTCATTGAGTTAGACAAGGCCCTGGTCCTAGTGTGATTAGATTGACTAGTTTTCTGCGAGTATGGTTTCAGTGTGTCTGCCCTCTGAGTGCTCTCTTGCAACACCTACCATGTTACTTGGGTTTCTCTTAACTTGGGCGTGGGTTGTCTCTTCACGGCTGCTCCTTATCTTGGACGAGGGGTGTCTCCTTACCGCCGCAGTTCCTGACCTTCAACGTGGGACAGCTCCTCTAGGCCCTCCTGCGCCTGCGCAGTCCCTGCTCCTCAGGTTGCTCCTCCCAGCCGCCGGCCGTGGCCTCGGGCTCAGGGTGGCTCCTCCGGGTCACCACCCCTGGCCTCGGGCACGAGGTGGCTTCACCCGGCCGCCCCTGGCCTCGGACGTGGGATGTCTCTTCCTGGCCGCCCCTGACCTCGGACACGGGGTAGCTCCTCCTGGCCGCCGCCCTGACCTCAGACGCGGGGTGTCTCCTCCCGGCTGTCCTTATGCCGTCGCAGCCTGGCACTCACTGCTTTACAGATAGGCAATACTCTTTTGTGACTGCTTATCTCTGTACTCTTTATTCCACCTTCTTGGAATGCCTTTCTTTGCTGTTTCTTTTGTTTTTAAATATTGTACAAGACAAAACTGAAATCATACCTTTTGAATCCAATCTTCCCTGTGTTTCTCTGACATTTAACTTATCTTGTCCCATATGTTAATTACTTTAAATCTATTATAGGAGTCACCACATTTGAGTATAATAGATTGCCTTTTATGATGCCTTTTTCAACATACCTTTTAATCAGTTTTGTCCTGACTATTTGAAAGTCCCGATTTGATAAAAGCAAGATCTGGGTCATCCTTACATCACTTCTATTGACCTTTTCCCTTTATTGAGCTTGGGTCCCATTATCTTGCTTTTTAATGTCTTCCAATGTTTTAATATATGAAATATGTTTTGCATAAAAGAATAGAAGACCCTAAAGTAATACTAAGTTCCAAAAAAAAAGGTTATTTCCCCTTTTTTATGTGGAGGCAAGAGTGGAAGCCTGCATTGGTGTGCTATGCTTTTGAGCCAGGCTGGCTTTCACCACTGGTTTCACATGTGTTGAGGAAAGATTTAGACTTTCTTCTCAGCATGGCTTAGGGTCCGAGCACTGGTGAGACTAGGGAGTTCTCTTTGTGCCTTAGAACTGAGCCACCATCTCTGTACCACGAATGATAATCCTCTGTCTTACAGCCTAGCTGCCACCTTTTTTGATCCACTGGAAAGAAGACTTCATTCTCTGGATTTCATCTCTGGAGCTCTCTTTCCACCCTGGCCCCCATTCCCTGGCCTCACTAGGCAGTGATTTTAAATGCCACGAAAGGCTAGAGTCGCAGAGCTTTCCTACCTGTCCTACCCCAGCCCAAGTGGCTGAAAGACCTGAGTTTCATCTCTCCTCCCCATCATCCTCTTTCCCTCCAGTGGGTGCTGGAGAATTAAAGGGGCTCAGTGTACCTCAGGGGGTAGCTCTCAGCTCTCCTGCCTTGTCCCCAGCTTTCTGGCATAGGACTCTCAAGCACTAGGTGAAGATTTTTGGGAAATACTTGGTGGTGGTTGCCAATCTGCTCTGTGGTTTAGGCTCCTTGGAAATCTGATATCACACACTAGCCTATGCAGAACCATTAAAAGTTTATTAAAAGTTTAGCTGTTTCTCCTTAACCTTTTTTATGGCTTATTCCTCCTCCTCTGATACTTTACTTGAAATGAGAACAGCTGTGGAACTCTTCTTTATTGTGACAGGCTTGTCATTTTTCTAAACATTAGTTTACTAAGGTTTCATTGCATCCATAGCTCACTGAAGGATTAAAAAAAAAAAAAAAAACAGTGTGTTTCTGAAGGTTATTGAGCTTCCTTTGCTTGTTAGGATGAAAACAATTATTTCTTGTGACTACCTATATCATAACCAGAAGGAAAACCACCATTTAATCTTTGATAATCCTTACGAATATATTTAAGATTCTGAGATGTAAAATAATTGTCATATAAAAACAGGTCTCTTATATATGAAATGCTTCCTTGCACAATCATGTTCTTCCTTAGCAAGCTGATTTTTTTTTTTTAATTTAAGACTAATGGTAATAGAATATTAGTTTAGGTGAAGTGAAATTGCGAAGTTTCTGTTTCTTTGACCCATGGTTAACCCTCAGATACTCATGTCATTACAGTTTTCACAGCATTAAATAATCCATCTGGTTTAAGATTTTTAAAGCAGAAAGTTCCTAATCTTTCCTTTTGGGGTCAACTTCTTTGGTGATTACATTTTTTAGAGCCAGAAGGACTGAAAGTTGATATTGATGCTACTTGCATAAATTACACTAACTTTAAATAAATTCATACTCGGAAAAAACCATTGAGATTTCTGCTGTGGACCCTAACTAGACTAGATGCGTTCCTATACATTCTCTCGTTGGTACCTCACAACTGCCCTCCTAGTCAATTATTCTACTGCCTTTCTCATAGCAGTCTGTAATAAATTATAGGTGTTTGACCTCATTTTTTTCTGCTTTTGGAAGTAGAACCTCAGTCTTAGTAAAGAGAACTAGGTAGAGAAAGAAACAGGTTTACATAAATTTTTTCCCTTCTCCAAATATATCATGCTATTCAGTTATGGAGAATGTAGTTTCCCTCTATATCTTTAAGTGTCTTCTCTACAGTTATAGTACCCAGACACTATGCAAAAAGACAAATTTGCTCCAGCATAAGGTGTGAAATTAGTGGCAAATCATTTCCTGAGCTTCACGGGCAGAGCATAAATGCATACGTCTAAGTTTGTCCTGTGGTTTTCTTGATAACCCTTGATCAAGTTTTCACAGCGTGTCTGATGGATCTTTGTTACTTAATGAACAAAGTCCCAACTCGTCAGCCTACCATCGAAGGACCTACACATTTTTATACATGTGCCTTTCTAGCCTTGTCTCCCACAAGCCCTTTATATTCCAGTTCTATCAATCCTTTTACTATTATCTAAATGTGAAGATGAACTCTGATAAGTGAAGAAACACAAGATTTAGAGTAAAAAATGAAAGTCTTGAGGAATTTATATAACCTTGAAAAGTTTCTAAACCTGCTTAGACCTCATATTGTTATGTCCTTTATAAAAAGGTTAGAATAGAGGACATCTGAGTTCTCTTCAAATTCTAACAGTTTTTAGTTAAGTGAAATTATTGCTGTTCCAACTTTATTTTCTTTGTATTTTGATATTGAAATAGTTCAAATATGAAGTACTGGCATTAATTTTCCTATGCTACTACCTTAGGAAAGAATTGTCCAAGGTAAGATAGCATCAATATGTGAATCGTGAACTTTCAGATGTTGAAACTGGATTTAGAAAAGGCAGAGGAACCAGAAATCAAATTGCCAACATCACTTGGATCATCAAAAAAGCAAGAGAGTTCCAGAAAAACATTTACTTTTGCTTTATTGACTACACCAAAGCCTTTGACTGTGTGTATCACAACAAACTGGAAAATTCTTAAAGTGACGGGAATCCCAGACCACCTCACCTGCCTCCTGAGAAATCTGTTAGCAGGTCAAGAAGCAACAGTTAGAATCAGACATGGAACAACAGACTGGTTCCAAATTGGGAAAGGAGTACATCAAGGCTGTGATTATTACCATGCTTATTTAACTTATATGCAGAGTACATCATGCAAAATGCCAGGCTGGTTGAAGCACAAGCTGGAATCAAAGTTGCCAGAAGAAATAGCAATAACCTCAGATATGCAGATGACACCACCCTATGGCAGAAACAAAGAAGAACTAAAGAGTCTCTTGATGAAAGTGATTCAGAGGAGAGTGAAAGAGTTGCCTTACAACTCAACATTCAGAAAACTAAGATCATGACATCCAGTCCCATCACTTCATGGCAAATAGATGGGGAAACAGTGGAAACAGGACGAGACTTATTTTGGGGGGCTCCAAAATCACTGCAGATGGTGACTGAAGCCGTGAAATTAAAAGATGCTTGCTCCTTGAAAGAAAAGCAATGACCAACCTAGACAGCATATTAAAAAGCAGAGACATTACTTTGCCAACAAAGGTCCATCTAGTCAAAGCTTGATTTTTCCAGTAGTCATGTATGAATGTGAGAGTTGGACTATAAAGAAAGCTGAGTACCAAAGAACTGATGCTTTTGAACTCTGGTACTGAAGAAGACTCTTGAGAATCCCTTGGGCTGCAAGAAGATCAAGTCAGTCAGTTGTAAAGGAAATCAGTCCTGAATATTCATTGGAAGGGCTGATTCTGAAGCTGAAACGCCAATACTTTGGCCACCTGATGTAAACAACTGACTCATTTGAAAAGACCCTGATGCTGGGAAAGATTGAAGGCAGGAGGAGAAGGGGATGACAGAGAATGAGATGGTTGGATGGCATCACCAACTCAATGGGCATGAGTTTGAGCAAGCTTTGAAAGTTGGTGATGGACAGGGAAGTTTGGTGTTCTGCAGTCCATGGGGTTGCAAAGAATTGGACATGACTAAGCGACTGAACTGAACTGAAGATAGTATCATGGATAAATATATCTTGAAATACTCAGTGGTTCAACTTAGAGATATAATCATTTAAATTTATTTTAGTAAGACTGAAATACAAGATTTGCTTCTTATTGATTTTGATGTTAATAAAATCCAAGAAAATAATTTTAAAACTCAGGTTCTCAAGCTTAGTCCTGCTTTTAAAGGAAAGACATGAAGAGAATCATTCACTTTGTTTATAATAATACTTGGTGCATAATTCCACCTGGATTAGAGGGCTTTTCACCAAATTTCCGTATTTAGGGAGTGAACACAAACTATGTTTCCAGAAGTTTCTCATGCTCCAGTCTCACTAAGAAAGTAGCTAGACCATTTGTCAACAAAAGAGAGTGTTTTCTGCTGAGGTAATTTACTAACCAGATGCTGAGCTGGTCATTGCATGCCAGGGTACATTCTGAGCCAGAGACTACACCTTCTATTTCAGATTTTATGACAAATCTTCCATGTTTCTTGAGCAGCTCCAGACACTGACAGTGTTGAGACACTGTTTTTAGACAGATAATGTATCTGGATTTTTAGACAGAATATATATCTGGTTCCCCTCAAAGTAGGTCTAGGAGACACCTACCTCCTTCACCCAGACACTCAATCTAACACAAGTTTTCTCTTTGGGGTTCATCTTTGCTTACATTACCACTCATCCTCACCAATGAAAAATGAATTTCTCCAGTTAAATTCCATAAGCCAATTTAAAAGAACTTTTACTGGTCATTTAACTGGATATAGGGTGGTTTCTCTGAAGATATTCAGGGCCAAGAATCTATGAGTTTTGCTTGAAAAGAATGAAGTCCTTGATCTGAAATTTTGATTTCATGGCATTAATTTGGTTCTTTGGCTAGTGACAATTTCAGATCACTGAATATCCATTCTATTGAAGCAGTTACTGACCAATGATGGTAAAGAATCAAGTCATAATTTTTGAACATATGTTATTCATTAACATAACCTCTGTCTCTTAGAACTGTAGGCATCAGGAAGATATTAAATGAAAATGATTTCAGCATTTTCATTGAAAAGGGGTAAAATAAATGAAAAATGAAATTCTTGTTTTTAATGAGGACCTACTTTGTACATGGAGAAGGCAATAGCAACCCACTCCAGTACTCTTGCCTGGAAAATTCCATGGACGGAGGAGCCTGGTGGGCTGCAGCCCATGGGGTCGCGAAGAGTCGGACACAACTTCACTTTCACTTTCACTTTTCACTTTCATGCATTGGAGAAGGAAATGGCAACCCACTCCAGGATGGAAGAGCTTGGTGGGCTGCCGTCTATGGGGTCACATAGAGTTGTACACGACTGAAGCAACTTAGCAGGAGCAGCACTTTGGACATACTCTATATGTTCTCTAGTTAGATTTAATCTCATGATAGCCTTGTGAGAAGATCATTCATTCTTAAGGAACAATAGAAATTAGGTACAGGAATAACAAGGTCCCTTCAAAGGTGACTCAGCCAGGTCTGTCTGATTCTAGAACCCTGCACTTTTTTTCAAAGCAGTTCAAGATGTCCACCTAAGTCATTTTTGTCCCTTAAGAAGTTTCCTTTCACTTAAACAGTTAAAGACACCTCAATTGTATCTGAGACTTCGAAGAAGGGATTGAGATGACTCAAATACATCAAGAGAGAAAATAAATTATTTTCTTTCAAGACTTCAAATATATCTCCTTGAAAGTGGTTAACTTTAAACATCATTTAAATCAAACACTTCAGTGTCTTTTTTTAAAGTAAAAGTAAAAGGCAGTAGAAAGATAAAAAATAGTTTCTAATTTAAATAAAACAACAAAGATACAAGAAAATTATTAAAATGTGTGATTTGTTCACTCATTTTCTGTAAGTCTCCATTTTTTTTGAAAAAAAAAAGCTCTTTTTTTTTTTTTTAGCAAAGAAAAGTAAGATAAAGGTTAAATATGAACATCTGAGCAAAAATGTTAGGGTATAAGGATGGGATTTAACCTATCTTAGCTGTCTAATTCATAGTATTAAGGCAAAAATTAACTGAGCTTATTCTGTTTTGAGATATCGATAAGTACCCTAAATATGTATTTATGCTTTTCTATTAAATTAACTCCTATTTCTCCATCTTGATATATATAGCAATGGATCCTAATAGAATTTAAGAGCTTGATAGAGAAAATAAATAGTTTCATTCAAAAATTAGGCAAACTCATGATTGACACACGGATTTATTTATCTTTTGAGAGTTATGGACTGAGGTGAAGGTGAGAAGAGCAAGAAAGGCCTTCTACTTCTGTCTACCTGAAGACATCAAAAATGCCTCTCCAAAAGATAATAAACAGAGAGAGTGAATTAAACACAAATTATAGAAATTCTTAAGCATCCAGACTTATTTTTCCCTGTAATGGAATGTAGCAGTGTAGGATTTCAGTTTTTTTTACAACCTGGATGTACCCTAATTTCAAGTTGTGCTATGAAACTGGAAGTTCCCCCAGAAGCTGTGGGCACATAGTTTCCCTGGGCAGTGAGGAGGCATGAGGAAGGGTCATTATTCTTTCAGGTGCCACTAATATTCACATCCCTAGTGTCATTATTCACTGAGTGATGAGTAAAAAGAGGCACTTTTTCTACAACTCATCCCACACAGTCTGGCATTGGGAGCTTTTCATTTTCAACAAGAAGCAAAGGCCCAGGTGTTACTGAAAATGCAGACAGTGTAACTGCGGAAATAAATCCAATTGTCCTTCTAAGTCTCTTCGATTACTCAACACCAAAAAGAAAAAGAAAGCACCGGTATTTGAGCCCCAGCTACTAGAAACTATAGATGAAGCACATATCTAAGTTAGGTACATAGCACTGATTATAGAAATGCTACATATATAATTTGTGTGTGTGTGAGTGCCTGTATAAAGAAATAGAAATGTAAGTATGTGTGTAAAATTAATTCTACACCCTATACTTGTTCTACATACATAGTAAATGGATCCCCAAAGAGAGATAACCCTTCAACAAAATTTTGTTTTATAAAGAAAAAATGAAAATAATAACTTTGTCCATTTGGATGTCCATTTTTCTCCTTTATTCACACATATTTAATAGCTAAGGGGGGGAAGGAGGTGTGTTACACATGATAATGATAGTCAGTTCATGAAAAGAACTTTGAAAAGTATGAAGTAAAGCAATCTATTATTTACATCAGAAAAAATCTAAATGTTTTGCATTATCAAAAACAAGTAAATATACATCTTTCCTTTTTTCAAGGCATCACCTTTTTTTCGAGGCATCACCTTTTTTTTTGAGTCATCACCGACTCAAACACAAGTTTGAGCAAACTCTGGGAGTTGGTGATGGACAAGGAAGCCTGGCATGCTGCAGTCCATGAGGTCACAAAGAGTCAGATGTGACTGAGTGACTGAACTGAACTGAATTTGCTTTTTTCTGTGGAGTTTGTGTGAAATACAGTTTCCACTTTTTCAGTAGTGGTAGGAGCCAGATGATGTGTGACAATCATTGAGATCTGATCACTTAGTTTAAGATACAACCATTTTTAACTGTGATCCTGATCCTGATCCTAGTTCCTCATTCCCATTTCTCTGAGACTTATTAAAAACAACCAATGATATGGCTGCATCCCAACTAATTGAAAGAGAATTTCTGGTTCTGTAGACCAGGCATCAGAATTTCCTATAATTCCCCAGTTTTTGACCTTAAAACCAGAGTTGAGAAGTAGCATTGTCTTTCAAAAGTGTAAGAGAATGAAGCTGTTAAAGGGTAAAATGCAAAAGAATAACAACAAAAATCCCTCTGACTTGTACAGTGGATTGAGTTCCAACACTCTTTCAGATAAATGAGGAACTTTTCCATTATTAGTCAATAATAACAGTTGACCATTTTTCCCCCTTAGACTGAGAAGCCATTTAAAGAACTTATTTAGTTGGAAGAAATCCAACAAATAAGCTGCTGCATGTAGCTTCTTCTACATTATATCCAAGGGTTGGCAAATATATTCATTTGTTCATTTAAAACTTTTGTGGGTTTAATGATTATGTGTCAGGAATCAGTCCCAGATGGAATCATGAACTTGAGTCAAACATGATCTCTACATTCAAGTAATTTATAATGTGAATTTGTGTTTATTCAGCGTATATAATTGAGCTTTGTTATATACCCAAATTGATGCTTTTGAACTGTGGTGTTGGAGAAGACTCTTGAGAGTCCCTTGGACTGCAAGGAGATCCAACCAGTCCATTTTAAAGATCAGTCCTGGGTGTTCTTTGGAGGGAATGATGCTGAAGCTGAAACTCCAGTACTTTGGCCACCTCATGCGAAGAGCTGACTCATTGGAAAAGACTCGGATGCTGGGAGGGATCAGGGGCAGAAGGAGAAGGGAACGACAGAGGATGACATGGCTGGGTGGCATCACGGACTCGATGGACGTGAGTCTGAGTGAACTCCGGGAGTTGTTGATGGGCAGGGAGGCCTGGTGCACTGCGATTCATGGGTTCACAAGGAGTCGGACACGACTAAGCTAATGAATTGAACTGAACTAAATATACCCAAAAATGGCTTCCCTGGTAGCTCAGCTGTTAAAGAACTTGCCGGCAATGCAGGAGATCCCGATTCGATTTCTGGGTCAGGAAGATCCATTGGAGAAGGGATAGGTTACTCATTCCAGTATTCTGGCCTAGAGAATTCCATGTCCAAAACTGGTCTAGTTCAGTTCATTTCAGTCAGTTCAGTTCAGTCGCTCAGTTGTGTCCGACTCTTTGCGACCCCATGAATCACAGCATGCCAGACCTCCCTGTCCATCACCAACTCCCGGAGTTCACTCAGACTCCCGTCCATTGAGTCATCCAGCCATCTCATCCTCGGTCGTCCCCTTCTCCTCCTGCCCCCAATCCCTCCCAGCATCAAAGTATTTTCCAATGAGTCAACTCTTTGCATGAGGTAGCCAAAGTACTGGAGTTTCAGCTTTAGCATCATTCCTTCCAAAGAAATCCCAGGGCTGATCTCCTTCAGAATGGACTGGCTGGATCTCCTTGCAGTCCAAGGGACTCTCAAGAGTCTTCTCCATCACCATACTTCAAAAGTATCAATTCTTCAGTGCTCAGCCTTCACAGTCCAACTCTCACATCCATACATGACTACTGGAAAAATCATAGCCTTGACTAGACGGACCTTAGTCGGCAAAGTATTATCTCTGCTTTTGAATATGCTATCTAGGTTGGTCATAACTTTTCCTCCAAGGAGTAAGCATCTTTTAATTTCATGGCTGCAGTCACCATCTGCAGTGATTTTGGAGCCCCCAAAAATGAAGTCTGACACTGTTTCCACTGTTTCCCATCTATTTCCCATGAAGTGACGGGACTAGATACAATGATCTTCATTTTCTGAATGTTGAGCTTTAAGCCAACATTTTCACTCTCCTCTTTCACTTTCATCAAGAGGCTTTTTAGTTCCTCTTCACTTTCTGCCATAAGGGTAGTGTCATCTGCATATCTGAGGTGATTGATATTTCTCCCGGCAATCTTGATTCCACCTTGTGTTTCTTCCAGTCCAGCGTTTCTCATGATGTACTCTGCATATAAGTTAAATAAGCAGGGAGACAATATACAGCCTTGACGTACTCCTTTTCCTATTTGGAACCAGTCTGTTGTTCCATGT
>SJYX01004370.1:399571-443305 GCA_006410675.1 Oreotragus oreotragus
CTGGAATTCCATCACCTCCACTGGCTTTGTTCGTAGTGATACTTTCTAAGTCCCACTTGACTTCACATTCCAGGATGTCTGGCTCTAGATGAGTGATCACACCATCGTGATTATCTGGATCGTGAAGATCCTTTTTGTACAGTTCTTCTGTGTATTCTTGCCATCTCTTCTTAATATCTTCTGCTTCTGTTAGGCCCATACCATTTCTGTCCTTTATTGAGCCCATCTTTGCATGAAATGTTCCCTTGGTATCTCTAATTTTCTTGAAGAGATCTCTAGTCTTTCCCATTCTGTTCTTTTCTCTTTTTCTTTGCATTGATCGCTGAAGAAGGCTTTCTTCTCTCTCCTTGCTATTCTTTGGAACTCAGCATTCAGATGCTTATATCTTTCCTTTTCTCCTTGGCTTTTTGCTTCTCTTCTTTTCACAGCTACTTGTAAGGCTTCCCCAGACATCCATCCAAAAGAGAAATGCTCTTTTGCATTTCTTTTCCATGATCGTGGTCTTGATCCCTGTCTCTTGTACAATGTCACGAACCTCATTGCATAGTTCATCAGGCACTCTATCTATCAAATCTAGGCCCTTAAATCTATTTCTCACTTCCACTGTTATAATCATAAGGTATTTGATTTAGGTCATACCTGAATGGTCTAATGGTATTTTCTGCTTTCTTCAATTTAAGTCTGAATTTGGCAATAAGGAGTTCATGATCTGAGCCACAGTCAGCTCCTGGTCTTGTTTTTGTTGACTGGATAGAGCTTCTCCAACTTTTGCTGCAGAGAATATAATCAGTCTGATTTCAGCATTGACCATCTGGTGATATCCATGTGTAGAGTCTTCTTTTATGTTGTTGGAAGAGGGTGTTTACTATGACCAGTGCATTTTCTTGGCAAAACTCTATTAGTCTTTGCCCTGTGGTGGCTCAGATGGTAAAGTGTCTGCCTCCAACACGGGAGACCCAGGTTCGATTCCTGGGTTGGGAAGATCCCCTGGAGAAGGAAATGGCAATCCACTCCAGCACTCTTGCCTGGAAAATCCCATGGACAGAGGAGCCTGATAGACTACAGTCCATGGGGTCGCAAAGAGTCGGACACGACTGAGCGACTTCACTTTCAAACTGGTCTAAACTCTAGACCAAAAATCTAAGTAGAAAAAATATAAGATTTCCTGCTCTGTGGAACTTATTTTTCAGCAGGAGCAATAAGAAATAAAATAGAAGATATTAGATGTTAAGAAAGAAAAAGCAGCAAAGGAGGATAGGAAATGAGGGAAGGAAGTGTCCCAGTGAGGTGAATTATTGAGAAAGGTCTTGGTGAGAGTGTGACATTATACAGACACCTAGAAGAGAGAAAGTGTAAGCCATGTAATTACTGGAGAAGAGAGTTTCAAACAGAGACAAAGGTGGATGCAAATGCTCAGAGCCAGGAACTTGTCTGAGGAGTTTGATGAAGAGCAAGGCAACCAAGCTGGTAAGGCTGGAGCAGAGAGAAGAAGATGACTGTGAGATCAGAGAAGGAAGAGCAGGGGGCACACATGAGGCAGGGCGTTGGAAGGACTCAGTGAGCTGGGAAGCCAAGCAAGGGCTTTAACTAGAGGATTAACAAGAGCTGATATTCCATTTATGGTCAGAGTGTCCAGGATTAAGTGAAGAGTACAAATTTGGAAGGAGTCCAGGAAGGCTCCTATAAGATTCTAGGAATGAAGACATCCCAGAAGTGTAAAAAAATAAAAATAAAAAAGGCGTGCATAACTCTACCAAAGGGTGCAGGCATACCTTTGTAAAGATTTTATATATCCTGTGAGCCCTCAAATAATAATAGACCATCTGGAAAGAACAACAACAAAAAAAAATCTTCAAAAATGGGAAAATAAACAGAAGTAGGAACCAACACAGTGCCTGCAGGTTTTTGCTGTGTACGAGGGTGTAGGAAACACGGCATGGGGGAGGAAACTGAACTGGGAATGGAGAGTGAAGAACCTTGCGTACCATGCCAAGCAGCTGGACTTGATAATGCAAGCAAAGAAGGAATAGTGAAGCTTTTTAGGTAATCTGGAAACAATGTGGAAAAAACGTTAGAAGGAGGAGCAGTTGAAGAGAGATATCAGTGAGAAGGTTCTTGGCACAGGTACCGTCTGGTTCAGTTTAGCTCAGTTCAGCCACTCAGTCATGTCTGACTCTTTGAGACCCCATGGACCACAGCATGCCAGGCCTCCCTGTCCATCACCAATTCCCAGAGGCTACCCAAACTCATGTCCATTGAGTTGGTGATGCCATTAAATCATCTCATCCTCCTCCATCCCCTTCACCTCCTACTCTCGATCTTTCCCAGCATCAGAGTCTTTTCCAGTGAGTCATCTCTTCGCATGAGGTGGCCAAAGTATCAGAGCTTCAGCTTCAACATCAGTCCTTCCAATGAACACCCAGAACTGATCTCCTTTAGGATGGACTGGTTTGATCTCCTTGCAGTCCAAGGGACTCTCAAGAGTCTTCTCCAACACCACAGTTCAAAAGCATCAGTTCTTCTGTGCTCAGCTTCCTTTATTTTCTAACTCTCACATCCATGCATGACCACAGGAAAAACCATAGCCTTGACTAGACAGACCTCTGTTGGCAAAGTAATGTCTCTGCTTTTCAATATGCTATCTAGGCTGGTCATAATTTTTCTTCCAAGGAGTAAGCATCTTTTAATTTCATGACTGAAATTAAATAAGTATTTGCCTTTATGGGAAGAGCTCTGACAATAGAGTATACAGAATGTCAAAGTGTTGGGGGAAGAGGAAAAAAATCAAGCTAAATAGAAGCATCAAAATGGCTTCACTGACACTATTTACAATAGCCAAGACATGGGAGCAACTAAAATATCCATCAACAGATGAATGGATAAAGAAAGATGTGCTCATTTATATGTAGAATCTAAATAAATAAATAAATAAATTTATTTATTTACAAAACAGATTCACGGATTTTGAAAACAAACTTGAAAGTGATAGTCGTTCAGTCATGTCTGACTCTTTGCCCACCAGGCTCCTCTGTCTATGGAATTCTCCAGGCAAGAATACTAGAGTGGATTGCCATTCCCTTCTCCAGGGGATCTTCCTGACAGGGATCAAACTCAGGTCTTCTGCATTGCAGGCAGATTCTTCATCATCTGAGCCACCAGGGAAGCCCCCTTGAAAACAAATTTATGGTTAGCAAAAGGGAAATATGAAGGTGAGGGATAAATTAGGAGGCTGGGATTGACATATACAGACTACTGCTGCTGCTGCTGCTAAGTCACTTCAGTCGTGTCCGACTCTTAGCAACCCCGTGGACTGCAGCCTACCAGCCTCCTCCATCCATGGGATTTTCCAGGCAAAAGTACTGGAGTGGGGTGCCATTGCCTTCTCCGTATACAGACTACTCTATATAAAATAGATAATAAGCAACTACTGTATACTACAGGAAACTACTCAATATTCTGTAACAACATTTATGGGGAAAGAATCTGCAGAGAGTTAATATAGACATATGTGTAATTGAATCATTTCACTATATACCTGAAACTGACACAACATTCATAAATCACCTATTATTGTTCAGGTTGAGTCACTAAGCCATGTCTGACTCTTGTCACCCCACGGGCTCCAGCACATCCGGCTTCCCTGTCCATGAAATTTTCCAGGCAAGAATACTGAAGTAGGTTGCCATTTTTTTCTCCAGATATCAACAATACTCTAATATAAAATAAAAATGTTTTAAATAAATGAATACATAAATACATTAAATTTACTAATTACAAAAAAGATCAATGAAACAAAATAGAAAGCCCAGAGATAAATCCACACACATACGGACACCTTATCTTTGACAAAGGAGGCAAGAATATACAATGGAGTAAAGACAATCTCTTTAACAAGTGGTGCTGGGAAAACTGGTCAACCACTTGTAAAAGAATGAAACTAGATCACTTCCTAACACCACACACAAAAATAAACTCAAAATGGATTAAGGATCTAAACGTAAGACCAGAAACTATAAAACTCCTAGAGGAGAACATAGGCAAAACACTCTCCGACATAAATCACAGCAGGATCCTCNATTTCCTTCTCCAATGCAGGAAAGTGAAAAGTGAAAGGGAAGTCGCTCAGTCGTGTCCGACTCTTAGCGACCCCATGGCCTGCAGCCTACCAGGCTCCGCCATCCATGGGATTTTCCAAGCAAGAGTACTGGAGTGGGGTGCCATTTCCTTCTCCAGTCCTTCAACATGGTTCTTTAATTCAGTGTTTTCCGATTCACTGGGATTGACCTATCATTGGATCATGAAACCAGTTTGGAGATTTCATGACCAGCATTTTAAAAAAGGAAAGCAAATAGAACAGAACAGAATAGGAAGGAGAGGGCTTTGCACCTAACAAGGGAAATGGTGTTTCCTGAAATTTCTGTTCAATTACGTATGCATGTCTGTGTGTGTGCACGCTGGGCCACTAGATGATAGCGTTTCTTACCATAGGTTATGATCAAAGATGACAGCTGGTACTGAGGGTAATTCTCTCTGGAGAAATAAAGGAGGCTAGGGTTTGTAAAATCTGCAAATGAAGATTCAAGAGTAACCACAAAAGCTGGAGGAGGCAGCCTTTAACGGCAAACAGCTATTCCAGTACTTATTGTTCATTTCATTAAAAAAGTGGTGCTCATATGTTCCTTGGCTATTTGTAGTTTTCTTCTGGGAATTTCAGGCTTCTATCTCCTGTATTATTTCAAGCTCGGAAGGGAGCAGGACTCAGCCTGGGAGGGGCCAGGCCTCCGCAGGAACTGAGGGCAGAGGGGGAGCCCCGGGTGGGGGCCGGTTGGCTCGGCTGAGCACAGACAGAGCTATGCGCTGCTCAGCTGCTCAAGCTAATTATAGTTAGGCTAATACATTCCACTGGGCTTCAGCACATTCTTTTTTCTTTTGGCTGCACTGCCATGGCTCGCAAGATCTTACAGGATATGAGTTCCCTGACTAGGAACCGAACCCTGGGCCCCAGGAGTGAAAGCACCACGTCCTAACCACTGGATCACTAGGGAATTCCCTATCGCATTGGCTTTTTCACCTCATTTGGGGAGGGGGGCGGCAGGTGTAGTGTTAGTGGCCTGATTGCAAAGGAGGAGGGTGGGTGAAGGCCAGAAGAGGCTCCTGCTGGGTGCTCAGGCAGGAAGGAGAGAGGACGGTTCCGTCCCTCAGGAGGCCTTGATTTTGCCCAGTTACCTGGCCACTCCCTGTGGATCCTGTACGATGTCATGCAGGCCATTGCCAGCCTCTGTGAGTGACTCAGTGCGAAGAGAGTGGTGGGAAGGCGCCAGAGGACCCCTGGTCGAGAGTCAAGAGGCCACGGCCCAGCCTCAGCTGTGCTGGGGCTGGCTGTGTACCCCTGGACCAGCCCCCCCGAGTGGCGATCAGGCCAGTGTGCGGGGGTAGGGATGGGGCACCGTGGGGGGCTGCATGGCTTCCACCACGTGCAGCCTGTCAGCGGGCGGAGAGTCTGGAGGTGCCTGAGTCCCCAGTGGCTTTCCAGTTATGCCAGCCGGGTGCTCACTGGGTGCTCTCCAATACAGCTTCAGGCACTTTTGGATTTAATTCTAAGCCTTTCCCATCACATTCTACCAAGATCACTATCTTAGGAGCTGAAAACTCTGGTGGCTTGGAAGGGATGAAAACACAGTGAGTACGTGGACCTTAAAATCCCGAAGCTCATCGTAAGTTGGGGACGGTCCCACCCCCCTGTGCTAGCCAAATGCTTCTATCACCAAGTCAGAGATTTTAATTCCATAGGTTTAAGAGAGGCCTGAGGATGTGGAACACACAAGCCTGGCTCTTGGGGCAGCTTCTAGAATTCTCCTTCCCTGTGGGAGCTGCACTGAATCTTGCTGAGCTGGCACAGAGGCATGGCTCTGTCTCCCACCCAGCTTTCTGAGTCAGGACCCCTGGGAGTAAGACCAGGAATGCGCTTGCCCTGCATCATCTTGAAGGTGTCCATTCTGGAGAGGAAGTGTCAGAAACGCAGGTTTGGTACAGCTGTGTAGCCCACCGGTAAAGCATGGTCCAGCTGTCAACTCAGCAGTGCAGCAGAGACCATTCGGAAACCATCGATGTTCTGAATGACCTTAGACTCTACCTCAGTCCTCTCAGAAAGTTCGGTGAAATCATATTTTATGTACAATAGTAGTGCAATGACAAAATATTAATATAATTTCACTTTTTGCACAAAATAAAAAAATGTTAGTCTCCTTCCTCCAATAAGAAATACACCAAGCATTGCATATTTTTGAACCTGGTTGGCTGGATGAATCCTCCACTATGCTTTAGAAAGTGGAGAATGTGCCCATCCACAGAAACTCCCAACACTTTGTCCAGACTGGTTTTGAATTAATGTCAAAGTGTCAAGAATGATCCCTGTGTTCTGTGTAATCACCCCGGACAAAGCCATCTCTGAGAGGTCCCATGTGGCTCTTTCTTACCCCTGCAGAGACATGTCTGTCTTTTCAGATGCACAGCAATAACAGCCCTGCTTACATTTGGAGTCGTCTGTAAACACATGCACTTTATATTTAGACACTAAAGCTGCACTCGGTCTGGGGAGATACTCACAGTAGTGGTGATTATTTTGGGAAATACAAAAGGTAGAGTTTCTACCTCTGGCTCACTCCAGGAGATCTGCTCACTTGATAGGCTGATGTCAAATTGGGAAGCATGCTTTTTCTCAGTGGAGTCATGTTGGTGGGGGGCTAAGTGGACATCACCGAGTTTTGTATACAGTGTATGCCTATGATGTGAAACCATTCAATTATAATTGGAATGCAAAATGTACCCAAACAAACTGGAGATAGCGGATGGTGTCACCCTGCTCTGGCAAATGAGAAGTTAGTATTGTCTTACCCACGGGTGAGGCAGAGATGCCCCATGAATGCAGGTGGCTTTAACCTTGGACCTGGCTTCATTAATTCAGAACATCACCCAGACACAGGGAGACTGACTCTCAAGGGAAATGCCCCCTCCTTCCAACCATCCCTTCCCACATCTCTAATTTAGCCTCTCATTCCGGGTCCCATAAGACCAGCCATGTCCAACAAGATTTCCTGTGATGGCAATGTCCTGTCAATGCACTGTCCAGTGTGGTGGCTGCTGGACACCACTATCACTATCCATACACTATGGGTAGCCACACGTGGCTATCGAGGACTTGAAATGAGGACGACGCAACCAAGAGCCTGAAGTTTTCATTTTATTTTTTATTGCAGTTTAGATAATGGTCATGCGTGCGTAGTGCTATCAGACTGGACAACACATACCTGGATAAGGGCACATTCTCCACCCACTTGTGCTCGGGCCCACCTTTGCCTTCATTCTCCACACACCTTCCAGAAGGGTCCCCCACAGCTGGGCCCAGGTCTTCCCTAGGAATCCTGCGCTATAGCCCTCGTAAACATCTATGCTCATGTGTGTGCACGAGTTTGTGTAAGAATGTAGAATTACAATAGAATCTTTTTTATTTTTAAGAGACTTTTTCATAGTTTTTATTTCAAATGACAAAACTCCATAATTATCAAAAATGACACTGCATAATTTGCCACAGAACAACCAAGGGGGAAAAGTTGTTGCATTGCAAAACAATATGAAATCATTTGGGGACATTTGTCTGGAAGGTGTGTGAGGCTGAATGAAAAGGCAGGTGTGACCCCAGGGAGGGAGAGGAATTGGCTGGAAGATCAATCTTGATGACTAATGTTGTCAAGGTCTTGGAATGCACATCCATGATCCTTTGTGTTTATTGATAAGAAAGCTGCGCACTGAAGAAATGATGCTTTTGAACTGTGGTGTTGGAGAAGACTCTTGAGAGTCCCTTGGACTGCAAGGAGATCCAACCAGTCCATCCTAAAGGATTAGTCCTGAGTGTTCACTGGAAGGACTGATGTTGAAGCTCAAACTCCAATACTTTGGCCACCTGATGCAAAGAGCTGATTCATTTGAAAAGACCCTGATGCTGGGAAAGATAGAGGGCAGGAGGAGTAGGGGACAACAGAGGATGAGATGGTTGGATGGCATCACCGACTCAATGGACATGAGCTTGGGTGGACTCCAGGAATTGGTGATAGAGTGCTGGTGTGCTGCAGTTCATGGGGTCGCAAAGAGTCGGACACAACTGAGCAACTGAACTAAACTGAAATAGCATTCATTTACTTTGTCCTGCTAGCATCAGACACAATCCCTGCTTTCTTTCCTACACAAACTTCCTATGAATGACTCAGCCAAGAGCCCACATTCTTCAAGGAACCATGAAGATGCCCAAGAGAAAAGGAGAAAAGAGTAGGAAAAATATGGTAGTAAGGAATATTCAGTAGAAATACATTGACATGGAGAATAAATTGGCAGCCAAGCCTAATACCATGAAATAAAAACAAAACAAAAATCAAAGCAATCAGTTCAGCAAAGCTTGAAGCAGTGATGCAGGAATATATGCCACAGAAGCCAGCATGACTCCAAAGAGAAGTGGAGGGAAAAGGAAACATCCTTGTCGTGGTGCAGGTTGGCAGTGGCTCAGGGAGAAAGCAGCCTGACCAGTGACTGTGCGTGACCTGGGGGACAGACGGGACATGCACACCGATGGGACAGATGGATGTGCACGCCAAACGGAGTCAGCAAGTTTGAGAAAAGGTAAATCTTAGGAAAGGCAGGTGAGAGAGCCCCTATACATATAATATTGCTGTCTTTAAAAACAAGACCTGCAGTGATGTAACAAAACCAGGTTTGGATGTAATTCAAGAAAACTTTCAGACATCAAAGAAGACTTGGATCTATTTACAGACTGAAAGTACACATGGCATCCCTGGGATGGGGGAGCGGGAAGGACACCTATCCCTCCACATCAAACCTTGCCATCCTGCTGCTCTCCAAAAGGGCCTGTAGTGCCCCCACAGGTGGCCCAGGCACCCTCGAGCGCCCTCTGCAGGCCTGGCTGAGATATGCGACCGTGGAGTCCCTGCCCGCAGCTCTTGGCCGGGGGTTGGTCTCCACCCACCTGGCTGAGCAATCCCTCTTACAAGTTCCCAGTTCTGCCAAGGACGGACTTTTCACTTGTTTTCTGTCTCTGTTANCAGGCACCCTCGAGCGCCCTCTGCAGGCCTGGCTGAGATATGCGACCGTGGAGTCCCTGCCCGCAGCTCTTGGCCGGGGGTTGGTCTCCACCCACCTGGCTGAGCAATCCCTCTTACAAGTTCCCAGTTCTGCCAAGGACGGACTTTTCACTTGTTTTCTGTCTCTGTTGCTGTGGTTTAACTTCCAAGATGTGGAGGGTTGCTGTGAAATTACCATTCTAAAACTCAATATTGTAGGATATTTTTCCGTTTACATTTCACAGGGGAAAGTTTTTATCACAGAAACTTCATCTTATAATTTTATGAATCCCTCAAAGTGGGTTTTAAAAACCAGTAACGCTATGATCAAGGCAGTGAGATCAAGTTTAATGTTGTGTCTTCTTTTAATTATATTGGCTATTGGCTTACCTGTGTGGCCCTCTGTATCAGCTTCTTTGGAAGGAACAGCATGGTCTACATTTGGGACCCTGGCCCAGTGCTTCGCCCCCCACCCCCCTGGACTCCGGGAACATGGAAACAAGCTTGCTCATGTCATGCCTTCTGAACACTGTATGCTCCACCACCATGCATGCACTCCCCACACAGACTCACACACACATGAGCAATCCCTCTTACAAGTTCCCAGTTCTGCCAAGGACGGACTTTTCACTTGTTTTCTGTCTCTGTTACTGTGGTTTAACTTCCATGATGTGGAGGGTTGCTGTGAAATTACCATTCTAAAACTCAATATTGTAGGATATTTTTCTGTTTACATTTCACAGGGGGAAGTTTTTATCACAGAAACTTCATCTTATAACTTTATGAATCCCTCAAAGTGGGTTTTAAAAACCAGTAACACTATGATCAAGGCAGTGAGATCAAGTTTAATGTTGTGTCTTCTTTTAATTATATTGGCTATTGGCTTATCTGTGTGGCCCCCTGTATCACCTTCTTTGGAAGGAACAGCATGGTCTACATTTGGGACCCTGGCCCAGTGCTTCGCCCCCCACCCCCCTGGACTCCGGGAACATGGAAACAAGCTTGCTCATGTCATGCCTTCTGAACACTGTATGCTCCACCACCATGCATGCACTCCCCACACAGACTCACACACACCTCTACTTCTTTGGAAGGAACAGCATGGTCTACATTTGGGACCCTGGCCCAGTGCTTCGCCCCCCACCCCCCTGGACTCCGGGAACATGGAAACAAGCTTGCTCATGTCATGCCTTCTGAACACTGTATGCTCCACCACCATGCATGCACTCCCCACACAGACTCACACACACCTCTGCAGATGCCCTGCCTGCATCCAGCCTTCCTCACCCTGCCTCCAACTGCCCCCTCCCACCCCCCACAGCATACTTGGTTCTGCTCTCCCACCCCATGGACATCCATATCCCTCACCACATACACCCTACACACATTCACACAGCAGCCTCATCGTAAACACGCCCCCCTCCCCATCTCTGACAAGGAAGAGAGTGTTGTGAATTCTTGCTCTTGCTCTGATGGCAGCCTGCCTTAGTGGGGTGAGATTTCCAACCCAGAACTTCTTGTTCAGCCCTGCACTTTCCGCCTCCCAGCTGTGCCCTGAATTTCCCCCTCCCACTTTTTCCATTCGCACCACAACCCCTCAACAGCCCCACATCTCCCATCCAGAACCTCCAGACCATGCTCCTTGATCTCCAAGCAGCTCCTATTAACTCTTCCTGGGGTGCTCACCACAAGCCCCAGCCTTTGTAGGTACTTTCAAAAGGCACCACTCTCCCAGAGTAGCAGGAGAGAAAGCTTCAGATGGTACAGGAAAGGCCTTGGCCCCAGTCCTTGGTCATGAGTTCCGAGGTCTTGGACCACGTCTGTCACTTCCTCCATCTCAGTTTTCTCCCTTATGAAATGAGGATATGACTGGGGACCAAGTATGTGACTCTCAGCACACACAAACACCCAGAAGTTCTTGTTTTAACTCCAGCTGGATGGAGAAGTAAAGGTTTCTCCTCCAGAATTGTATCTTCCGATGGGATTATAGTGAGCCTGCTAGGTTGGCAGGGAAGATCCTTCAATTCTCTCAAATCCCACTGTACAGTTAGATTCTGAATTTACCTCTGAGGAGACTATACCACATGCCATGAAGGGACAGCCTTGCAGAGTCACAGTTGTTAGAAATGTAAGGGGAGAGTTAATATTTACTCAGCATCCCCGATATGCTGAGTGTTTCCCTTGCATTATGAGAATCAGTGCTCCCCCACACCTGACAAGGTAGGTACAGTTAAAATCTCCATTTTAGACAGGAAGAGACAGGGCTCGGAGCCCCAGACCCCATGAGTGGCACGCAGCAGAGAGCAGAGGAGTCCACGTGTGTCCTGTGCTCACTGTCAGCGGCCGTCCGGAGGTGGCACCCCACGTCTGCCTCATCACACGGGTGGGCGCACGCCCCTGTGAGCACCAGCATCGTCAGCTCAGCCCCCCCAGGCTCACGCTGCCCCTGTGAGCTCCAGTTTCCCAAGCCAGTTGAGCTTTATGCCAAAGCCCAGCAGTGGGGCGGCAGAGGAAAGCTACACGGCTTGCCATTTCCAACAGTTGTAATCAAGTTAGAAAGCAGGACTTACTTGCTGGGAATTCTGGCCCTGTTGGGTCTCCACTCCTGTCTGAGATTTGCCAGCCTTGGGGGTTGGGGAGAACACGCGGAAGCTGCTGTGGAGTTGGGCTGAAGCCCTGCAGTCTTCTCACTGCTTCAGATCCACCAGCCCTTGCCTTTTCAGCGTCATACGCTGGTTAAACATTAACTTCTCATAGTGATAAAGGTCAAGGAAATCTTGAGAAATCTCTGGGGAACCTGGGAAATGATTCTTCACTCAGAATGTATACACATTTACTTCTGTTTCCTTTTAGTATTTTGTACTTTTAGATATTTATCTTTAGAACTTTCCTCCATCTGAAATTTATTTTAAGGTAAGTCATAGGATAAAGTTCTGATTTTTTTTTTCCCCCCATAGAGTAAGCTAATCCTTCCAACATGATTTTTGAAAAAATATTTCTGTTTCTTGAGCTTGTTGTTTTGGTCCCGTGAAATTGTTCTTTCATTTCTGTGCCAGGGCTACAGTGTGTAAACTTTGCCTCTTTCCTTTTTACAATATTTTTGTTATTTTTAATTTTTTTAATTGGAGTATAGTTGATTTACAATGTTGGGTTAATTTCAGGCATACATACAAATGCAACACTTTCTAGTGCATTTGGGTTCTTGGAAGGCAAGAAATCCCTTATCATTTTTCTTAAAAAAGAATCCTTGCTGCTTTCATATATATTTCTTTCAAGAGGAACTTTAAAATCATTTGTTCCTACATTCAAATATTTTGCTGAGGTCTGGGTTGCAAGCACACTGATGGAGTTAAATTGTGAGGATCTGACCTCTGGGAAGGGAGTTTTCCCTTCTATAGCCCCATCGTCTCACTCCAGGGACATTCTTGTCTTAGTTTGGGTTCGTCCAAAACTGCCCTAAGACACAGACTGGAGTACAAGTTGTTTATCTTGTTAGTTGTTATTTTGTTAGGCAGCACCGGGCACATTTCCAAGCCACTTACTCCTGTGGTGGCCGGGTGGGCAGGCCCCACAGCGCAGAACTGAAGGAGGTAGGACAAACTGCCCGCCTGTCAAGGCTGGTAATTCCCCTGCTCAGCCCTCACTCAGGCCCAGCAAGCTCTGGTGCCCAGGGGCAGCCTTGGGAAGAGTCACCGGACCTGTCAGCTGTGTGCGCAAAAGTGATGAGTCATGGACAGCCTCTGCCAAGCCTCCTTAACTAAGTCCTGTGTCCACAGGTCAGTGGGAATTCTAGGTACTTTTGTTTACCATGTGGACTGGAACTTTTCTACAGAACACATTTTCAACTGAATGCAGCTTGGAGTTACAGAATGCCTTCTGGTGTTGTCGTGTGTAGACCTCACTGGGGAGAGGTTTCTGGGTAGATCTTCCAGGCAGACGCAGTAAAGCTGCCCCCAATCCATGACCTTAGGAAGACTTTTCCTCTCCCAGTGACAGTCATGCCTTGGTTACAACTGAGCAACTCTCTACAGGGTCAAAGCCGCGCCATCTGGTCTGGAGACACCTGTGCACACGTGCTAAGCTGCTTCAGTTGTGTCCAGCTCTTTGTGACCCTGTGGACTATAGCCGACCACAATCCTCTGTCCATGGGATTCTTCAGGAAAGAATACTGGAGTGGGTTGCTGTGCCCTCCACCAGGGAATTTCCTGACCCAGAGATCGAACGGGTGTCTCATTTATAAGTCCCTTGGGTTGACAGGTTCTTTACCACTAGCATCACCTGGGAAGCTCTGGAGACGTGTGTCAGAACTTCAGTATTCCTGCTTGGTGGAGACCAGCAAGGGAGCCCTGGAGACTTCAGTGAAGCAGGGGGTGGAGAGCCAGGGGGCCACACTGATCATGACTATGACCCCAACTCTGACCCCCACCCCAACCCTATAACCCTAAACTCTTCAACCTAAATCCTAACTCTAACTGCAACCCTAAACAGACCTAACCCCTAACCCCTAACCCTTAACCCCTACGCCCTAGTCCTAATCCTAGCCCGAACCCTGAGACTGAATCTGAAGAGGAGAAATATCCAAGGAATCAAATTTTCTCGGAAAAGCCACTTTTCTTAGGAGTGGTTGACCATGTCAATTCTGTATTTTCTGCTGAGTGGAAGTTTTTTAAATTTAATGAAGTCCAGCTTGCTTTCTGCTTCTGTGGATTGTGCCCTTGGTATCATAGCCAAAATGCCATCACTAACTCCTCTATTCACCTAGGCTGTCTCTCATGTCATATTCTGGGAGTTCTGTAGTTTGGCACCCTGCATCCAGGTCTGTGATCCATTTGGAGCTAGTTTTTGTGAAGGTGTGACGTCTGTGTCTAGATCTGTCTTTTGCTCGTGGGTGGCAGTTGTTTCAGCTCTGCTTGTTGGAAAGACTGTCTCTGCTCTGCGGTGCTGCCTTTGGTCTTGTGTCAGGGATGAGTTGATTGTCTTTGTGCGAGTCTGTTTCCAGGCTTTCCGTTCTGTTCCGTCGATCCACTTCTCTCTGCCTCCAGCAAGTCCACACGGCCTTGGTTACTGCAGTTTCAGAGGAAGTCTGAGGTTGGGTGTGTCAGTCTTTCAACATGCTGATGCTACTGCTGCTAAGTCGCTTCAGTCGTGTCCGACTCTGTGCAACCCCAGAGACGGCAGCCCACCAGGCTCCCTCGTCCCTGGGATTCTCCAGGCAAGAACACTGGAGTGGGTTGTCATTTCCTTCTCCAATGCAGGAAAGTGAAAAGTGAAAGGGAAGTCGCTCAGTCGTGTCCGACTCTTAGCGACCCCATGGCCTGCAGCCTACCAGGCTCCGCCATCCATGGGATTTTCCAAGCAAGAGTACTGGAGTGGGGTGCCATTTCCTTCTCCAGTCCTTCAACATGGTTCTTTAATTCAGTGTTTTCCGATTCACTGGGATTGACCTATCATTGGATCATGAAACCAGTTTGGAGATTTCATGACCAGCATTTTAAAAAAGGAAAGCAAATAGAACAGAACAGAATAGGAAGGAGAGGGCTTTGCACCTAACAAGGGAAATGGTGTTTCCTGAAATTTCTGTTCAATTACGTATGCATGTCTGTGTGTGTGCACGCTGGGCCACTAGATGATAGCGTTTCTTACCATAGGTTATGATCAAAGATGACAGCTGGTACTGAGGGTAATTCTCTCTGGAGAAATAAAGGAGGCTAGGGTTTGTAAAATCTGCAAATGAAGATTCAAGAGTAACCACAAAAGCTGGAGGAGGCAGCCTTTAACGGCAAACAGCTATTCCAGTACTTATTGTTCATTTCATTAAAAAAGTGGTGCTCATATGTTCCTTGGCTATTTGTAGTTTTCTTCTGGGAATTTCAGGCTTCTATCTCCTGTATTATTTCAAGCTCGGAAGGGAGCAGGACTCAGCCTGGGAGGGGCCAGGCCTCCGCAGGAACTGAGGGCAGAGGGGGAGCCCCGGGTGGGGGCCGGTTGGCTCGGCTGAGCACAGACAGAGCTATGCGCTGCTCAGCTGCTCAAGCTAATTATAGTTAGGCTAATACATTCCACTGGGCTTCAGCACATTCTTTTTTCTTTTGGCTGCACTGCCATGGCTCGCAAGATCTTACAGGATATGAGTTCCCTGACTAGGAACCGAACCCTGGGCCCCAGGAGTGAAAGCACCACGTCCTAACCACTGGATCACTAGGGAATTCCCTATCGCATTGGCTTTTTCACCTCATTTGGGGAGGGGGGCGGCAGGTGTAGTGTTAGTGGCCTGATTGCAAAGGAGGAGGGTGGGTGAAGGCCAGAAGAGGCTCCTGCTGGGTGCTCAGGCAGGAAGGAGAGAGGACGGTTCCGTCCCTCAGGAGGCCTTGATTTTGCCCAGTTACCTGGCCACTCCCTGTGGATCCTGTACGATGTCATGCAGGCCATTGCCAGCCTCTGTGAGTGACTCAGTGCGAAGAGAGTGGTGGGAAGGCGCCAGAGGACCCCTGGTCGAGAGTCAAGAGGCCACGGCCCAGCCTCAGCTGTGCTGGGGCTGGCTGTGTACCCCCGGACCAGCCCCCCCGAGTGGCGATCAGGCCAGTGTGCGGGGATAGGGATGGGGCACCGTGGGGGGCTGCATGGCTTCCACCACGTGCAGCCTGTCAGCGGGCGGAGAGTCTGGAGGTGCCTGAGTCCCCAGTGGCTTTCCAGTTATGCCAGCCGGGTGCTCACTGGGTGCTCTCCAATACAGCTTCAGGCACTTTTGGATTTAATTCTAAGCCTTTCCCATCACATTCTACCAAGATCACTATCTTAGGAGCTGAAAACTCTGGTGGCTTGGAAGGGATGAAAACACAGTGAGTACGTGGACCTTAAAATCCCGAAGCTCATCGTAAGTTGGGGACGGTCCCACCCCCCTGTGCTAGCCAAATGCTTCTATCACCAAGTCAGAGATTTTAATTCCATAGGTTTAAGAGAGGCCTGAGGATGTGGAACACACAAGCCTGGCTCTTGGGGCAGCTTCTAGAATTCTCCTTCCCTGTGGGAGCTGCACTGAATCTTGCTGAGCTGGCACAGAGGCATGGCTCTGTCTCCCACCCAGCTTTCTGAGTCAGGACCCCTGGGAGTAAGACCAGGAATGCGCTTGCCCTGCATCATCTTGAAGGTGTCCATTCTGGAGAGGAAGTGTCAGAAACGCAGGTTTGGTACAGCTGTGTAGCCCACCGGTAAAGCATGGTCCAGCTGTCAACTCAGCAGTGCAGCAGAGGCCATTCGGAAACCATCGATGTTCTGAATGACCTTAGACTCTACCTCAGTCCTCTCAGAAAGTTCGGTGAAATCATATTTTATGTACAATAGTAGTGCAATGACAAAATATTAATATAATTTCACTTTTTGCACAAAATAAAAAAATGTTAGTCTCCTTCCTCCAATAAGAAATACACCAAGCATTGCATATTTTTGAACCTGGTTGGCTGGATGAATCCTCCACTATGCTTTAGAAAGTGGAGAATGTGCCCATCCACAGAAACTCCCAACACTTTGTCCAGACTGGTTTTGAATTAATGTCAAAGTGTCAAGAATGATCCCTGTGTTCTGTGTAATCACCCCGGACAAAGCCATCTCTGAGAGGTCCCATGTGGCTCTTTCTTACCCCTGCAGAGACATGTCTGTCTTTTCAGATGCACAGCAATAACAGCCCTGCTTACATTTGGAGTCGTCTGTAAACACATGCACTTTATATTTAGACACTAAAGCTGCACTCGGTCTGGGGAGATACTCACAGTAGTGGTGATTATTTTGGGAAATACAAAAGGTAGAGTTTCTACCTCTGGCTCACTCCAGGAGATCTGCTCACTTGATAGGCTGATGTCAAATTGGGAAGCATGCTTTTTCTCAGTGGAGTCATGTTGGTGGGGGGCTAAGTGGACATCACCGAGTTTTGTATACAGTGTATGCCTATGATGTGAAACCATTCAATTATAATTGGAATGCAAAATGTACCCAAACAAACTGGAGATAGCGGATGGTGTCACCCTGCTCTGGCAAATGAGAAGTTAGTATTGTCTTACCCACGGGTGAGGCAGAGATGCCCCATGAATGCAGGTGGCTTTAACCTTGGACCTGGCTTCATTAATTCAGAACATCACCCAGACACAGGGAGACTGACTCTCAAGGGAAATGCCCCCTCCTTCCAACCATCCCTTCCCACATCTCTAATTTAGCCTCTCATTCCGGGTCCCATAAGACCAGCCGTGTCCAACAAGATTTCCTGTGATGGCAATGTCCTGTCAATGCACTGTCCAGTGTGGTGGCTGCTGGACACCACTATCACTATCCATACACTATGGGTAGCCACACGTGGCTATCGAGGACTTGAAATGAGGACGACGCAACCAAGAGCCTGAAGTTTTCATTTTATTTTTTATCGCAGTTTAGATAATGGTCGTGCGTGCGTAGTGCTATCAAACTGGACAACACATACCTGGATAAGGGAACATTCTCCACCCACTTGTGCTCGGGCCCACCTTTGCCTTCATTCTCCACACACCTTCCAGAAGGGTCCCCCAGCTGGGCCCAGGTCTTCCCTAGGAATCCTGCGCTATAGCCCTCATAGACATCTATGCTCATGTGTGTGCAAGAGTTTGTGTAAGAATGTAGAATTACAATAGAATCTTTTTTATTTTTAAGATACTTTTTCATAGTTTTTATTTCAAATGACAAAACTCCATAATTATCAAAAATGACACTGCATAATTTGCCACAGAACAACCAAGGGGGAAAAGTTGTTGCATTGCAAAACAATATGAAATCATTTGGGGACATTTGTCTGGAAGGTGTGTGAGGCTGAATGAAAAGGCAGGTGTGACCCCAGGGAGGGAGAGGAATTGGCTGGAAGATCAATCTTGATGACTAATGTTGTCAAGGTCTTGGAATGCACATCCATGATCCTTTGTGTTTATTGATAAGAAAGCTGCGCACTGAAGAAATGATGCTTTTGAACTGTGGTGTTGGAGAAGACTCTTGAGAGTCCCTTGGACTGCAAGGAGATCCAACCAGTCCATCCTAAAGGATTAGTCCTGAGTGTTCACTGGAAGGACTGATGTTGAAGCTCAAACTCCAATACTTTGGCCACCTGATGCAAAGAGCTGATTCATTTGAAAAGACCCTGATGCTGGGAAAGATAGAGGGCAGGAGGAGTAGGGGACAACAGAGGATGAGATGGTTGGATGGCATCACCGACTCAATGGACATGAGCTTGGGTGGACTCCAGGAATTGGTGATAGAGTGCTGGTGTGCTGCAGTTCATGGGGTCGCAAAGAGTCGGACACAACTGAGCAACTGAACTAAACTGAAATAGCATTCATTTACTTTGTCCTGCTAGCATCAGACACAATCCCTGCTTTCTTTCCTACACAAACTTCCTATGAATGACTCAGCCAAGAGCCCACATTCTTCAAGGAACCATGAAGATGCCCAAGAGAAAAGGAGAAAAGAGTAGGAAAAATATGGTAGTAAGGAATATTCAGTAGAAATACATTGACATGGAGAATAAATTGGCAGCCAAGCCTAATACCATGAAATAAAAACAAAACAACAATCAAAGCAATCAGTTCAGCAAAGCTTGAAGCAGTGATGCAGGAATATATGCCACAGAAGCCAGCATGACTCCAAAGAGAAGTGGAGGGAAAAGGAAACATCCTTGTCGTGGTGCAGGTTGGCAGTGGCTCAGGGAGAAAGCAGCCTGACCAGTGACTGTGCGTGACCTGGGGGACAGACGGGACATGCACACCGATGGGACAGATGGATGTGCACGCCAAACGGAGTCAGCAAGTTTGAGAAAAGGTAAATCTTAGGAAAGGCAGGTGAGAGAGCCCCTATACATATAATATTGCTGTCTTTAAAAACAAGACCTGCAGTGATGTAACAAAACCAGGTTTGGATGTAATTCAAGAAAACTTTCAGACATCAAAGAAGACTTGGATCTATTTACAGACTGAAAGTACACATGGCATCCCTGGGATGGGGGAGCGGGAAGGACACCTATCCCTCCACATCAAACCTTGCCATCCTGCTGCTCTCCAAAAGGGCCTGTAGTGCCCCCACAGGTGGCCCAGGCACCCTCGAGCGCCCTCTGCAGGCCTGGCTGAGATATGCGACCGTGGAGTCCCTGCCCGCAGCTCTTGGCCGGGGGTTGGTCTCCACCCACCTGGCTGAGCAATCCCTCTTACAAGTTCCCAGTTCTGCCAAGGACGGACTTTTCACTTGTTTTCTGTCTCTGTTGCTGTGGTTTAACTTCCAAGATGTGGAGGGTTGCTGTGAAATTACCATTCTAAAACTCAATATTGTAGGATATTTTTCCGTTTACATTTCACAGGGGAAAGTTTTTATCACAGAAACTTCATCTTATAATTTTATGAATCCCTCAAAGTGGGTTTTAAAAACCAGTAACGCTATGATCAAGGCAGTGAGATCAAGTTTAATGTTGTGTCTTCTTTTAATTATATTGGCTATTGGCTTACCTGTGTGGCCCCCTGTATCACCTTCTTTGGAAGGAACAGCATGGTCTACATTTGGGACCCTGGCCCAGTGCTTCGCCCCCCACCCCCCTGGACTCCGGGAACATGGAAACAAGCTTGCTCATGTCATGCCTTCTGAACACTGTATGCTCCACCACCATGCATGCACTCCCCACACAGACTCACACACACCTCTGCAGATGCCCTGCCTGCATCCAGCCTTCCTCACCCCGCCTCCAACTGGCCCCTCCCACCCCCCACAGCATACTTTGTTCTGCTCTCCCACCCCATGGACATCCGTAACCCTCACCACATACACCCTACACACATTCACACAGCAGCCTCATCGTAAACACGCCCCCCTTCCCATCTCTGACAAGGAAGAGTGTTGTGAATTCTTGCTCTTGCTCTGATGGCAGCCTGCCTTAGTGGGGTGAGATTTCCAACCCAGGGTGCAGATTCTGATAACAAGTGATGGGAGAGTTCAAAATGCCGCAGGTGTGCTCTGGTGAGTGGACACAGCTGGCTTATGATAACACACTCTGCTGGGGCTGGGACAGGAGGAGGTGAGTCAGGCCCAAGAACAGCTAAGTGGCGCTGCCCTTGGGCCCCAGGTGGGGTCCTGTGGGAGCAGAGATGCAGGGCATCCATTCTCTTATTCTTTCTGCCCATTTCTCATGTGGGCCATTTTGCCCATGCGATGGCAAAATCCAGTCACATTTGAACTGCACAGATGTGAGCTTTTTTGAGTTTCTTGAGGTGTTTGCTACAGCTGAGGGAAGCTCTGCCTCCCTCTGGAGCTTCCATGGGTCTCTGTTCTTGTGGAGGAAGTGGGCGGAGGAGAAGCCTGTGGCTCTGTTCCGTGGTCAGCACGGAGCCCACCCAGCAGGATCACACCAGCCTACACGTCACACCCACTCGTTTGTAACTGCTGTTTAGCCAGGTAAGAAGCAAATCACTAAAATATCCCAAATCATCTCCCTAGGTGTTTAGTGCTTGATCAGCTGAACGTTTTTAAAATATAGAAACAGACACCACAGGCAAAATGAAGGACACAGTATTAATGTTTATTTCTAACGACAAACAGAACATCAGTCCCTTATTTGTACAAAAATACCTGAATGTTTACAGTTAGGTTCGTGAGCCGAGGAGCTATGTACAGAAAGGAGCAGAGCACGTGGGGCAAAGGTTTTGTCTTTTCGGTTAATCCATTCTGCATTCCCTGAAAACACGGCGGGCGATGCCACGCTCGCCACACCAGGCCTCAGAGCCCCCCGCGAGCCGGCCCCACCCCCGCGGAGGTGCGGCGGGCGACTGGTCAAACCCTCAGGTATTCAGTGCAGAAGAGAGAAGACAAAACATCTAGACTGAGGCACATATTTCTTCAAGGTTTAGCAATCAGAAAAACGTTCTGAAACTCTACACATAAGGTCACAAAGCTCTCCTACTTGGCGTTAGTCCCCAAAGCATTTGCCGCTTTCTTTCCCAATTCAGTCCAGGTTGCCACATGGAGTTTCTGTTCACAACAGAAAATCACAGGAAGAGATAAAAAGTCAACAGACTCTGAAACGACCCTGAGCTGTTCCGTTTACATTCATGTCGTTTAAATACAAAAATAAAAGTCGAATGTCCTTCAGCCCCTGGCTGGCCCAGCTGGATGCCCATCTCTTGCGAGGGGCAGCCCGTTGGCGGGGGGATGCCCCAGTACAAGGGGCCCTGGAAGGTCACGCTCTGTGACAGCTCACTGTGGCCAGGAGGGTACACACAGAGCCGTGCGTCAGAGTCAGGCTTTAGTTCTCTTTTTAAATAGAAGGTGTATTTATAAATACGCAATACTGCAGATACTAGCTGTCTATTGAGTGAGTCTCATCTCACTGGTGGAGACTGGTCTATGTAAACAGAAAACAGAAACTGGAGAGGTGGCTTTTTTTTTTTTTTTTGCTGGATTTTTTGTTTTTTAAAGGCTTTACCTCCAACTGGCAGAGAAAAATGTCTACTAGTGTAACTAAAGCATCAGTCCCTCCAGGGGAAGCAGGCCGCCAGGCATGACTCGAAAATTACTTAACTGTCAACGGTTGGAAAGGTTAACAGGCTAGAAAACAACCACCCCCACCCCAAAACAAACAAAAAAGCCATTGAACGTTCATGGTTAAAAACATGTTTTACTAAAAATTCTTCATTTGTCTAAGTAGACACTTCATGGAAAATAAGTAGAGTGTGTCTTGTCAACTAAAATACAGTGTCTATACCACGAACTGAGGTACAGCGGGTATGCGTCACTGTGTCCTAAGCCGCACGTCTCCCTAGGGAAGGGCTGCATTGGGCAGTCCAGGGGTCTAGCGGCCAGCGCGGCCCAGAGGGGCAGGGAAGCATGGCCGCTGTGACCTGGGGACGGAAGTCATCCTTCAGCAAGCGGTGTGCATGCTGTCGGGGAGCCCTTTCTGCTTTGCGGGGATCAAAGGCAGAGGACGGCTGCCTGCACGCTGAAGACTTGGCAAGGCAGAGGGTGGGGACATCTCAGGCCAGCATCTAACTCAGCTTCCGGAGCAGCACGCAGCGCTGCGTTGCTAGCCTGTCCACGGCCAGCCCCACCGTGGGGGCCTCCTGACCCGGGCCAGTGGAGGAACCGCCTGCTGCCTTGCAGGGCCTGGCCACAGGGCTGCCAGCAGGATGGAGGCCACCAAGTGAGACCGTCCTCTGTGGGGCTGCCCTCTCCAAGGTTTCCACCTGTCACCATGGAAACCTGCTACGTATGGAAGCAGGCCATGCAGGTGCCACCTCCTTTCAGATCCTCGGAGCCCCCAGGGCAGGCAGAGCAGCCTTGGAAGGCTGGCGCCACTGCAGAGGGGTAAGGCAGTGATGGTTCTAGAACGGGCCAGAAGGCGGGGCAGGCGGCCTGGCGTCCCCTGCAGGCGGGTGATGGGCACTCGCTGTACGTTAGGAAGGCTAGCCTGTGGCCAAGGAGGGGCCGCCACTCAGCCCTGTGTTGTGGGACAGCGAGCTTTCCAAAGAAACACGCATCTGGCAGTGGGGAAGACAAAATGACACGTGGGCGGCAGGTGGGCAGCACGAGTGGAGGATGGGCACAGAGCGGGGGAGGCAGACTGGGTCGTCTCTCTGGCCACAGAGCGCGCCACGTGCCTACCACAAGAACACCTTTTATTTCGAAAAAGCTTTCAAGTATACTTGGGGCGGGGTGGCTGGGGTGCCTGCTGTCTGGGAGTGATGTGCAGAGGGTATGCACCGCCCTCTGCAAACACGGTCAACCTCTGGGGGCGGCCCCTTTTCAAGTGTCTTTACATCTCGTACACACGGGAAAGCCACGGCCCCTCCTGCCATAAGCTGAATACAATATTGAAAACAAGGAGTGCAAAAAAGGGATCGATACAAAAAAGTAAACATATCAGTTTTAATTGTCAAGATTATTCCAGGGCAAGAGTTCACTTCCAATCACTTCTCTCTGGCTTGCGTTCCTCCGTGGCCCAGCCAAGACCATCATTCCAGTTTACTCTCGAAGCTGCTCTCTCTCGCCGTCCCCAGTGAGGCCAGGGAGAGAGGGGCAGTCCTGCTGTATCTGCAGCAGCAAACCACCGTCAAGTCCAACAGACGAGTCGATTGTGGTCAGCCGGCGCCAGATGCACTGTCTTGCTCCAAGCCCCGAGGTGCAGACAGACGTGTGTTCTGAAGGATGCACAGGCCTCTTCACTCCAGTGTCAGCGCCCACCGGCCTGCAGCCAGGCTAGATCTGAGGTCACAAGGCCACTCGGATGCAGTGGTGCTTCAGTCTGCAAGGCAGGACCCCTTTGTTCAGCTGGTAGAAGTCAACAAGCTGGATCAGGTCAGAGAATTTGGTGTTCCCGTCGTCAAGGCTGAAGAATGTCTGCCCGTCGTCCTCGCACTGGAGAGACACAATGAGAACGGCTACGTCAGAGGCCACAGCTCAGGCCCCACCGACAGGATTCGTGCTCTCCACCCCTGGGCAGGTTCTAGGGCGACATATGGAGCCAGTGAGGTGAGCTGGAACACAGGGCAGGCGGTCGCGCAGCGAGGTTTTTGTGTGGAGGCAGGTTGGAAGGGGCACTGCCAAGTACCTAAGGCTACAGGGCACAACTGCGCCCCTGTTTCTGAGGAGGGCCCCATGCTCCTCCCAGTTCGCCTTGCTCATAAGGGCAAAGTTGGTTAGTCAACCTGTGAGTGTTCGTGCACTCAGCACACCCTGCAGAGGAGGGTGAGGTTGACCAGTTGACCTGAGTATCCACGCAGACACCACTCACCATGGAGGAGGCTGATCAGTTATCCTGTGAGTGTCCGTGTGAGCACTCGGCCCACCCCACGGAGAAGGATGCGGTTAACGAAACCTGTGCGTGTCCAGGCAAATGGCACACCCTATGCATAGAGGGAGCGCCTATAAAGATCTCACTAGCGAGCTTGAACCTGTCGGGTGTTTACTGTTCTCTAGTGTGGTTAGCTCAAAAACTGCAAGAGAAAGCGTGAGTGTGGAAACGTCAGTACTTACAGGTAAGATCTGGAAATTTTTAATTTTCTGATGGTGACACAGCGTGAGGACGAACGCCTTTGGGTTACTTTGGCTGTCACGGAGGAGAAAGAGCCTGGGGACGGAAAGAGTCAATTGGCCAAGAATTCCAGACTGAGTATGCGTTATCTGCATGCGTACGGGAACAGGTAGGCTTCAGGAGGCGAAGTTTCAGGAACCTTTGGGAGCTGCGTGAGCGGTAGGGCAAGGCCACCCTCCACACCCAGACTGTGCTCTGCCTGTCAATCCCCATCAAGAGGAACCAGGGGACATGGCTCCGTGGGGACACGGCTGCCTCTAGGGCCGAGGCAGGCAAGGGCCAGGGTGGAGTGGGTACACTTTGTGCCAGAAAGTAAGGAGGTACTCAAAGAAAGCTAACTTAGGAGGCAGTGTGGCCACACCCGTGCATCTAAGTGAATAACACTGGTGATTGATTATGACCTATAGCACAGAACAGGAATCCTGGGTCCACACTGGTGTGATAAATAAATGAACAAATAACAGAGGAGGAAAAAAAAGCTCTTCCTAAGAGCAGAAGGCCAGCTACGCAAACAGAGAAAGAAGATGGATTAGAAAACCACCATCTGGCAATGACCAGATATCACTATTGATTAAGCAGATAGTCACAGGATGCTGAAACCAGCATCAAAGTTTGATGAGGATAACAGTATCTCCATAGTCTCAAAGATCTACCCACTAATGTTTACGACAAAGGGACCAACAGTAACCTTCCGACAGAGAAACCTGGTGGATACCATCTTTAGGTTTTCAAGTGACCACCAACAGGAACGAGGCAATCCACCCCAGCACCTCCCGACAGGATGCACTGAAGCTGACTCAGCATCACCTCCTGCGAGCGAGCAGATGAGCCGGCACCTGGTACTTCTGCCCTCACGGCTCCTGCAAGTGTCGAGACACAAAGGAACACAAGGCCTCTGCTGCCCAGGGTGGTACTGGGGCCTAACGTTCTTTTCCTTGGCAGCAAAGGATGCAAGTCGGACCCCTGGTAAAATCGGGGAAAGTGGCATGGCCGGGGACAGAATCGCATTCGTGTTAATTTCCTCATGTTTATGACGAGCCTGTGGTTGCCTAAGAGAAGCCCACGTTTTTAGAAATCTTATACTGAAATAATTACAACTCACTCCTAAATGGTTCAGATACAAAAACAAGAGCGAGAACGTGACAACATTTACGACTCAGGGCGCCTGGGTGACACATATGCAGGGGTCTAACATGAACCATGCGGTCTTCTACAGCCTGAAATCACGCCAGGAAGTCTGCAATTAGCAGGTGAGGGCCAGGCTGTGGAGAAAAGGGAGCACTGCTGGTGGGAACGTAAAGTGGCGCAGCCACCACAGAGAATACTATGGAGGTTCCTTAAAAACTAAAACTGCCCTATGATCCTGTGATTCTACTACTGGATATAAACAGATGGAAAAACTGAAAACACCGATGTGAAAGATACATGAACGTCAACGTGCACAGCAGCATCATTTACAACAGCCAAGATACGGAGGCAGGCCACGTACCCGTCGACAGAGGACCAGATTCAGAAGCTGGGGATGTCACTCAGCCATAGTAAGAGTGAAGTCCTGTGGGGCATACACACAAGGGGAAGTCACTCAGCCATAGTGAGAGTGAAGGCCTGCCATCTGCAGCAACATAGGCGGACCTGGGGAACATTACGCCCAGTGAAATAAACCAGACAGAGAGAGACAAGCCCTGGATGATACCACTTACACGTGGAACCCCAAAAATAACACAAATGGATATATAAGCAAAACAGGAACAGACTCACAGGTGCAGAGAACAAACTCGTGGTTACCAAAGGGGAGAGCGAAGCGGGGAGGGACGAATCAGGGGCATCAACAGATCCAAATCACTGTGTATGAAATAAACAAGCGACAGGCGTGTACTGTGCAGCATAAAGATGATATCCACTGTCTTGTAGTAACCTGTAATGGAGGAAAACCTGCAAAAATACTGAACCACTACGCTATACACTGGAAACTAACACAATACTGTAAATCAATGACACTTCAACTAAAAATTAGGATAGCATGAGAAGTGTAAATCATCACTTTTACGTGAACAAATCTGGAATCAGATGTTAAGACAGAGTTATTCTTTAGAAAGGAAAAGGCCCTAATTCCAGTGACAAAGAAGAAATGGCCTGACAGGAAACATATTTTAAAGGCCTTAGACACCAAACTGTGACAACCAGATTACACCATCAGTGTCTAGATTGTAAATTCAGATGGAAGGCAGTTCAGTAAGCCTGAGAACTCCCATTATAAAGGTGAAAAAGTTTTATTTCACCACAAGACATCTCAGAGCCTTCAGAATGTAGATCTTCAGCGTGACTCCCTTAGGGCCCGTGCAGGAGATTTCCTATCTTACCTGACTCTTCACAGCATCTTTTATCATACACCAGCCCCTCTTTGACGGAGTTTTGTAGGACGCATGTTCTGTGGGATACACTTTGGAGATGCCCACCAGGATGGCCCTGCCCCGCAGGGCTGGGAGGACAGGAGGGGCGTGGCTATGAAGCAGATTGTGTGTGACACGCTCGGGGCTGGCAGAGCCGGGCTGTGCGCCTGTCCTGCCTGGGCTGTGTTCTTTTCTCCAAGTGCTTCACTAGCAGAAGCCCAGGGACTTGACCTTCCTGGAGGAGAAGCTGGGGCTGGGCAGTCTCAGCTGAGCCCTCAATGAACCCTGGCTGTTCCTTCTGAGCACCATGGAGCAAGGCAGGTACAGATGCCGTCCATCTGCTGCCCAGTTTGGGGTGTGACCAGGAGATCCTGAGAGTGCCCTGACGGCCTGTGGCTAATGGTTGTCTACCTGAAATGACCTCCGACATGGAGGCAGGGGTTAGGGCCAGGCGTCAGCAGAGCAGGACTGGTCCCTGGGAAAGTTCCCTCCATCTTGGGCTCTGGCATGGGCTGTGGGCGGCAAGGGGGGGAGGAAGGAGGCAGCCAGGCAGTGCTGGGTCCGCAGGGCAGGGGCTGTGAGTGCAAATGCACACGCATGTATGTGTACAGGCTCAGGCTTGCACGTGTACACAGGTCACCTGTGGGGGCGGGGGTGGGGTGGCGCTTGCATCCAGGTGGCTTCAGAGGCCCCCTGGGTAGGCTGCAGGCTCTGCTATCTCTTTCCACCCCCCACTTCATCCGTGATTGAGGCTAAAGGTCTTGGCAGCAGGGTTTTATAACAGCTGTCATCCTGGCCTGCCTTTCAGGGTTGTTTGTTGTCAGACTCTAAATTGGCTTCCTCCATTACCTCTGCAGGGATTCATAATGATCTGGTGGTGATTATTTAATTTACCTCGTTTTCCAAGCACATTTCCTCCCTAAACACGGGAGTGAGTGGGCAATGTACATCACTGTGATGACACCTGAATGGGTCCCCGTATCCTGCCTTCTGTTTTTGCTAGAGCGCCAGCAGTTGGAGGCTGGGATTGGAGGATCTAACATATAACCTTAGATGCAACTCAGACCCGGGGAAGGATAGAGAGGAACAAGGCAAGTGGGGGTGGAGGGAATGCTGAAAGATGTCCACACTCCTCACCAAGGCTGGACAGAGGGAACCTTGCCAACTGGAGCTCAGCTCTAGGAAAAGTTGAATTGCAAGACAGATGGAGTTTAAACTAAAAATGAGCCGACACACAGTGCTGTGGGCCCAGCATGCTGACCCTCCCTACCCAGGGCCGCTCCTTTTAACGCAAAGTGGGCTGGCCTGCCAGCCTCTCAGGGACATGGGTGCCACCATGACTGCCCTGGGCCCCGGGAAGGATGCACGGTGCCCAGCGATGCCTCCTGTGGAGCCGTCACCTCTCTGGCAGTGCTGAGAGCGGCTCTTTCCTATCTGCCCATTTCTGTCCCCCTCTAACCTTAAAAGAAACTAATCACAGGGATGAATCACTAGGCAATTGAAATCAACTCCTGACCTGTTCCGGAGAAGGCAATGGCACCCCACTCCTGTACTTAGCCTGGAAAATCCCATGGACGGAGGAGCCTGGTGGGCTGCAGTCCATGGGGTCACTGAGTCGGGCACAACTGAGCGACTTCACTTTCACTTTTCACTTTCATGCACTGGAGAAGGAAATGGCAACTCACTCCAGTGTTCTTGCCTGGAGAATCCCAGGGACGGGGGAGCCTGGTGGCTGCAGTCTATGGGGTCGCACAGAGTCGGACATGACTGAAGTGACTTAGCAGTCTGACCTATTCTCTCCTGAACGAGTTATGCCTTGTCTAACCTGCTGATTCTTTTCCTATATACAATAAAAAGAAGTAAAAATAAAAAGAAGAATTAAGCAGTTAAAGAATAGCTACCTCTCTACCCATAACAGCCTCCCTAAGCGATCCTGCAGGCAGCCCATGTGGGCAAGATAACATCGTGAGTCATCCAGTCTACACTCAGTGGAGAACGGCACGAATCTAACCTCCTGCCTTCATGATGCGCTGAGACCACCCCCCCTCCCCCCGCCCAGACCCCGCTGCCAACCCTGGCCCCGATGCCCTGGTTCCCTTTAAAAACTGTTATTGCTTAGCAGAATCTTCAGAGTTGGTCTCAGGACAGGAGTTCACCTTCTCCGCAGACTGCTGGCTTTTCTGATTAAGGAACCTTTCCTTTCTACTCACACTTGTCTCTTGAATTACTTACTGGTTTATGAGTGACGAGTGGCCGAACCTGGCTTTGGTTACTGTAAGAAGTCACCCGGCAAGCAAACCCATTTTACTTTGGAAGATGAACCCCACACATGATACGGTAAATGGGGCCCCGTGAGAACATTTGGGGGCTTAGTTTGGTTGTAGTTTAGGGCTGCAATAGGTAAGCATCATATCCTTGAAGCCCCTGGAAGACACACACACCTACATGCAAAAAAAAATCACTAAGAGAGGAGGGTAGCCTTTTCTCTCTTAGGCAGAAAGTTCAGAGGAGAGGAATCTAGTCTGTAGTCAGGATGGGTCACTTCTAAGGCTGTAAAAGGACTGTTCTACAATCAAGTGACATTTCAGAAAAGCTGTCTGGAACAACAGTACACCCATATGGGAAAAAATTCAGATCCATCTTTACAGAGAGAACTAGGATAAATAAATTCCGAATGCACTTGGGATCTAAACATGCAAACAAAATTGAATGAATAGAAATGGAAGAAATAAGCATGAAAAAAAGGAAGGGAGTGTAATCAATAATACAAGTTCTAGAGGATAAACTCCTCTAGAGTATGACAAACTCCTTTACGATTGAGGAGTGGAGAAAATTTGTATGACTAGGACTAAAAAATCTAGAAAGATACAGGCTGAAGGACAGAAAAGATAAATGTGACCATGTTTAGAAAAACTGTATCACCAAACCAAAAATCCAAACAAAACCCCCTCAGCTAAGTCAAAGACACAAAGAACGACCTGGAAAAAAGTGTTTGTAAAAAATGGATAGAGAAAAATCTGGCAAAAGATATATCAACAGTTCAGCTTCGAAAAAAGGAGTAGAAATGAAACTGGTCCTTACACACACAGCAAGAGACGCAGCCTCCTGGGCAAGGGAACCACAGGTGGCTCTCAGACAACCTCGGGGAGGAGAGCCGGGCATCTCACAACACTCACTCCCAGGTCTACGAACTCAGCAGCAGAAACAGGAAAATGGGGCACAGTGCGTCACCACGGAGGCCTGGAAAACAATGAAGCTGGGACAGTGCGTGAAAGCGAACACAGCAGGGGAGCAGGAGGCGGCCCTCCTTCCCAGCCTCCCTCAGGAGGCAGCTAAGCGCAGACTTGCTCCTCAACGGACGGCACACACCCCAGTCAAGGAGAGGCAGGTTACAAACACCAGCGTGTTTTGCTTATATTTGAAAAAGGAAACAACGGAAGGATAAAGAAACACTGCTGAAAATGTTTACCAACCGTGGAGTCAGGGAGGAAAGTCAAGTCACCAGGCAAAGTGCCTTCTTTTAGATTTTTGACTTTGGAATCAAGGCAATGTTTCAAATAGTTTTAAAAGCAGCATTAAAGGGAAGAGAAAAGAAATCAGATCCATTTAACTAATAATCAAAAATGAGGAAGGAACTTGAAACACGGCAGTTTGGTGGTGGAACCACAGAGAAGAATTACCTTAAAGCTGATATTTTAACACGATCCTGCCTGGAATGCTCCTTAACGACAAAAGGGCTATAAAGAGGTGCAAATTTAGTAATTTTACTGAAGTAATATTATGAATATTTTTATGATGTGATATGGGATACAGCTCACAAATACAAAGTGAGGTAAAGCAAGCAGCTAACAACATTAGATTTTTCAGAGGAAGAAAAGAGAGATACAATAAAGTCTAAGATGCACAAATCCTGTAGCTTTCCTTTTGAACTGGGATATCAGTGTGGACCTGTAATCTAGTTTTCAGTTTAAAAAGCCTATTCCTGGCTTTTTAAACTGGAAAACAGAATTCCAGAAAAACATCTACTTCTGTTTCACTGACTTATGCTAAAGCCTTGGACATGTGGATCACAACAAAGTGTGGAAAATTCTTCAAGAGATGGGAATACCAGACCACCTTACCTACCTCCTGAGAAACCTGCATGGAGGTCAAGAAGCAACAGTTAGGACCAGACATGGAACGATGGACTGGTTCCAAACTGGAACCGGAGGACGTCAAGGCTGTATATTGTCACCGTGCTTTTTTAACTTATATGCAGAGTACATCATGTGAAATACCAGGCTGGATGAAGCACAAGCTGGAATTAAGATTGCTGGGAAAAATATCAATAACCTCAGATACGCAGATGACACCACCCTTGTGGCAGAAAGTGAAGAGGAGCTAAAGAGCTTCTTGATGAAAGTGAAAGAGGAGAGTAAAAAAAGTTGGCTTAAAATACAACATTCAAAAAAATAAGATCATGGCATCCAGTCTCATCACTTCATGGCAAATAGATGGGGAAACAGGGGACACAGTGGCTGACTTTCTTTTCCTGGGCTCCAAAATCACTGCAGATGGTGACTACAGTGAAATTAAAAAACACTTGCTCCTTGGAAGAAAAGCTATGACCAACCTAGACAGCATACTAAAAAGCAGACACATTACTCTGCTGATAAAGGTCCGAGTAGTCAAAGCTATAGATTTTCCAGTAGTCATGTATGGATGTGACCATAAAGAAGGCTGAGCACTGAAGAATTGATGCTTTTGAACTGTGGTGTTGGAGAAGACTCTTGAGAGTACCCTGGACTGCAAGGAGATCAAATCAGTCAATCCTAAAGGAAATCAATTCTGAACATTCATTGGAAGGACTGATGCTGAAACCCCAATCCTTTGGCCACCTGATGCGAAGAGCTGACTCCTTAGAAAAGACGCTGATGCTGGGAAAGATTGAAGGCATGAGGAGAAGGGGACAACAGAGGGCGAGATGGTTGGATGGCATCACCAATTCAGTGGACATGAGTTTGAACAAGCTCCAGGAGATGGTGAGGGACAGGAAGGCCTAGTGTGCTGCGGTCCATGGGGTCCCAAACAGTCGGACACGACTGAGTGAACAAGAAAATCAATGTGAACCTATAATCTTTTTCACTTTAAAAAGCGTATGTCCTAGCTCTGTCCATGGAAAAGACCTACCAATTTGGTTTCTAGACACCGTTTTCCATTCCCAAAAGTTAGGGCATCAAAGAGAATATGTCATAGCTAGAAAACAAACCTTATTAGTTTGAGTCCAAAGAACTCAGGAACCAACTTAAGAGAGGCACTCCCCCCTACCCCCTCCGAGCCCAAAAGAAAGCATCCAGAAAATCAAGAACATTAAGCTTGGATTGAAAGGAGTCGAAAGCACAGCATCAAGCTCATCACCAGAGTTAAAATACAAAACACAGCACCTCGTTTGTCAGCCTCAGCAGACGGCAGGGTAACAAATGACGACCCTGGAAAGTGACAGTGCTCTGTGATGATGTAGAGGGGTGGGGTGGGGATGGGGGGAAATCCAAGAGGGTAGGGATGTATGTGTACAAACAGCTCATTCACATCACTGTACAGCAGAAACCAACACAATACTCTAAAGCAATTACACACCCCCCAAAAGAAAAAGAGAAATTGACAAATAAGAGGGGAAAATCAAGCACTCAGGGCTTCCTTGGTGGTCCAGCAGCTGAAGGTCCGCCTCGCAAAGCAGAGGGCACGGATTCGGTCCCTGGTCCGGGAGGGTCCCACACGCTGCAGAGCAACCGAGCCCGTTGGCAGAGCTGTTGAGCCGGTGCTCCAGAGCTGGTGCTCCAACAAGAGAAGCCGCCGCGAGAACGAGCCTGCACACCACAACTGGAGAACAGCCCCTGCTGGCCAGTAGCGAAAGCCCACCCTAGCAACAAGAGCCAAACGCACAGCAAAATAAATCAATAGACATATTTTTGAAAAAAATCAAGCACTCAGTTACCTCTCCCAGAAATACATATATGTGACAGGGGAAAGGGTTTCAAGCAAGGGACAATGAAGGAATAACAGAATTAGAAAACAACGATTTTGTAACCTCTAAGAAAACAATGACCCTGGGAGCTGGGAGCTGGGCGGGGGTGGGGCTTGGGCTGACAATACAGACCCCTGCCCAGCCCAGGATGGGGAAACAGGACAACTGGGAGGAGTGCAGACACACAGAGACCGCAGCTCTGCCCACACGGCACAGGAAGCCAGGGAGACAGAGGAACACAGTCAAAGAAACCACAAGCACACAATTAGCCAACCACCTCCTTCTTCAACAATGGGAAGACATGGGAAAAAAAAAAAAAGAGGAAAGAAAATGCAGTGGCGGGAGACCTATTCTACTTAGGGACAGTTGGAGACGCAGCAACCAGATGCCACGGATGGCTCCCCATTAAAGGACTTTGTGCAGGACCACGGAGCACTGCTGAGGACATAAGAAATCCCTGTTTATCTCAAGTGCCATGATGACATTGTGGCTGTGTCGAAAGACACAGAGACACTCGCTGCAACAGTTACTGGTGGAAATTCTCCGTGTCTGGGATTTCCTTTAAAAGACTCCAGAAGAAGGAGGAAGAAGGAAGAAAAGTCAGAAAAGCTGGAAGAAGGAGGAGAAAAAATCATGATAAAAACGTAGGGAGGGGAAGAGACAGGCTCAGGTGAGCAAGTTCTGAAGCCGTGCAAGAGGCAGACGTTGTTTGTTACACTCTCCTCTCAGGTGAATTCTCAGACGTTCATAATAAAACGTCTTAAAAATGAAGCATTTAAACAACAAAAGAAGTGTTCTGAGTTGCGCAGCTTCTAAGAATCTGTTTCTTGAGGAGACCCAGTGAGAAGTAGCTCTGACAAGGATGCTGCCATCCAACCAGCTCCTCAGGGCCTCTTTTTTGGGGCCTGGAGACAGAACTCTGGCTGAGCTCCGCAGGGACCACTCCCCTGGGCCCTCACCCTGGGCTCACACCTGTGTAGCCTCACCCTGGGCTACACACCTGTAGCACCACTCTAGGCAGATCCCTCGCATTCCCATGATGCTGAGCCTGGCCACGTGGCTGGCCTTGTCCAAGCGGGTGTCAGCTTAAGAAGTGCTTGTGCACTGGGGTTTGACCTCTTACCCCCAGGGCCCCCATGATGGCTGTGAAGTGCATGGACCCAGGCAGGCTAGCATGCCAGAGGCCTGCACCCAGCTGCCTCATCACCCATCCACAGCAGCACTGGCCGCTGGACGCGTACGTGCGGCCATCCTGGCCCCAGCTCTTCAGGCCCCGGCGCGACTGGCCACCCAACCTGCACCCACAAGGAAACAGCTTCGCTGCTTTAAGCCACTGAGGTTTGGGGTGGTTGGGGCAAAAGTCAAAGATATAATGCATAAAGTAAAAGGTGTAGGCAAAAAAGCCACTTTTCCATTTGCCTACTGCCTTATTAATTAGAGTGTGTTCTTTGGCTGGCATCAAATAGGTGGAGGAAGATTATGGGGTCTGGACAAATGGACTGCCATCCTGTCCACTTCCTAGCCGCGCAAATCCTGCCCCACCTTCATACTCCTGAGCACGCTGCTCCAACTTAAAACGAGGCCGTTGCACCGCCGTCGCCCGCTCTGCCCACGCACACACGCGGCAAGATGCTCTGACGAGCTGAGCCCAGCAGACTCCCGCCCGGGACACGTTGCTCACCCATCCACGAGCCCTTGCTGTTTGATGATCCGGTGCGACTCCTCCCTGGAGATCCTGCCGTGAAACCAGTGCTGCGTCCTGTGAATCACTGTGGAGACCAGAGAAGGAGGGTAGGCCGGGCTCCCAGCACGGCAGCCGCCTTGCTAAGCACGCTCGGGCCACACGGGGCCCCGGCTCCTGCGCTCCCAGCTTGCGTGCGCCGCACTCCAGGCCCGCCGTGAGGCTTGGGGAGGGCTGGGGGCGCTTTTATGTTATTTATGTACAACAATATCAAGCAAAATGCCGTGTTTACCTGTACTGAGGGCGGAAGGGTGGAGGGGGCTTTGGCTACCTAGGATATTCATCCGCGTGCTTCGTTTCTGCAAAAGAAATCCCTGCGTCAGCGCCAAGTGAGCCACGAGCACAATCACCGCGCCACCCGGGACACACCGGGGCAGGAAGCTGGCCGGGCGAAAGGCCCTTGATGGCGGGATGACAGCCGCCCAGTCCCATGTGGTCACAAGGACCCCTCCCGTGTGAGCAGGAGGGCAGACAGCTTATGGGTTGCAGTTGCTAAAATTGCAACCAGCAGCATCCCACCCCGGCATATTGCTAACGATCCCAGTACTGAAGCCGGGCTGCGTTGGTCACACGGAAGACATGCAGTACAGTTCGCAACACACCTTAGGAGAAAACCATGAGCTCCCACAGGGGACTCAGGCCTGTGGCTTTGGGCACATTCTCCTTTTCCGAACACTGTGAAGCTGAAGCATGGGGAGGCTTTCTGAGCCAGAGTTGCCTTGAAAGCTCAGAAAAGCTTGGAAGTTGGGCGAAATTCTTCCATCTGGAGATTAGGAACTTGAGTCTCAGAGTAAAGAGACTGTTCAAGGGTGGGAGGTTGGTCAGCGGTTGAGCCACGACGAGAACGCCTGGCCCAGCGCTCTCCCCAGAGGCCCCGAGGACACATCAGCAGGGACAGGGCTGCGGGCCACGGGGCCTCAGGGCTCTGCTCCTGCCCCTCCTTCCATGGGAGCGCAGGGACGGCCTGTAGGGATGGCCAGATGCCGGGGGCGTGGAGGAGCCCAGGCAAGCCACAGCCTCCTGCAGGCGAGAACTCACAGCCACCCCTCCTCCCTCACACTGCATCCCTGCCGCCAGCACAGAGCCATTTCTCTGGGGCAGACCAGGGGTGGGACAGGGCCACAGTCTTACCCTCCAGGCGTGGCCTTCTTCCAGGGCTGCGCTCTGGGCCTCAGCTGGATTCTCGATTACTCTTCCCGTTTGCCCAGAGAAATCCATTGCCACAAGGGAGTTCTCAGAGACGCTGCGCTGCAAAGGAGAGGCCGTGGATTCTTGAGATGCAGGGAATCAAACGGAGCAGCAGGTGGGAACCGCCGCGTGGGAGAGCCGTGCAGACCCAGGGACGGACAAGGATCCCGCCAAGGATCAGACAGAACATTCAGTGTCTGAAGGATCGGACAGAACACTCAGTGTCTGAAGGGCTCTTGGATGAAAAATGACTTTGGTTTTTCTCAAGAAGAAGAACAAAACCTTCCAATTCTCTCAAGATATTTGGAAGCTGCTGGTGAGGCCACTGGTGTCCACCCGTGGGGTCATCCACAGGGTCTCTAATCTGAATTAAAACCCATCAAAGGAGAGCACAGTTCTTGAGGACCTAGCCTGCTGTGGTCCCTCTCTGCCTGGCAAAGTAATACAGTCATTCTTTCTTTCTCCTCCATTACAAAAAACCCCCAAAAACTCATCCAAGAAATGCTAAGGTCAAAGGCGAGCCAGCCTTCACCAGCAGCCACATCCCTTCTCAGGTAAGTTAGTTCAGAAACACGGGTACCGCTTCTGTGGGTACTTTGACATCTCAATGGACATCGAGAGATTGTTAACTCATTATCAACTGGGGGATTTCTGCAGAAATTAACACCTGTGGTTGGTGAGGATTTTTATTTTGGCTGGCCAAAACATTAACTCTGTTATTTCACTGGCATTTTGCAGGCTATCACATTCAATAGTTACCCCTGTAAAGTTTTCTCCAGCACCATGAGTTTCATTTTCACTTTCTGCATCAGAATCAATCACTTTTTGTTGGTCTGATATTCACATTGTCTGAATCAGAACTATATTCTGAAGAACTATCATCTTCTGAGACACTAACCATGTATGTCACTCAGACACTCAGAGAAAATATCTGCATAAAATTCACTGAAAATTTTTTCACTCAAAGTTTCTCGATGCGTCATTTTTGAAAATTTCACATTTATAATACACACAAGGTGCTACAAAAACCTAATGGAGCAAAACATGAGTGATAACAATAATCATAAACCGCATAATGAACCTTTGATCAATTTTAAGATCTAACAACTTCGCACAGTGATGTTAATTCAATCACTTTCTAAAAATGTATTGACACTCCTGGCCAATAAACATCTGGATAACAAAAGATGTGTTAATACATCGCCCAGTCAATAATGTGTTAAGATCATATTTGGGGAGGAGGAAGTGTTTCTACACCTCTGGGACATAAAGTCCATATCCTGAGATCACAGGAAGACTCACTACAATCTCAATTTTCACAAGCACTCAAGCATGTCAACAGCACCATGGACCCCATGGCTGAAATGGACAGAAGCAAAGGTGGTGAAGGCAGCTCCTCAGTAGATGTGGGCGCTGCTGTTGACATTTCTGAACACTAGACTAGAGCTCTCAATGGGAGCCATTTGCCAAAGCAACGCTGCAGGGAGATGTGGGAAAGGGGAGAGGGTAGAGAGGGATCTGCTCCCAGCAGTCACACTGCTGAGATGACAAAGTCCATCTCCTGGGAAATGCGTGCTGGTAGGATATTCTGGCTCCTCTGGGCAGCCTCATCTGAGAAAAGATGCCCACAGCCCGTGCTGATGCAGCAGCTGAAGAGGAATGTGGCTTCAGAGGTGCAGCTTGACTTACCACTGGAGTCGAGAAGGAGGACAGCATGGCTTTCCTCTGCTGTGGGATTCTGTAGTTCTGGTAAAGGAGCATCCCATACTGAAGAGGTAAGGAGGGCCAGAGTCAGTCACCAGGGCATCTGGAGCCCTAAAGCCCCACACGGGGCAAACCCTTGGCACTCAAAGAGCCACACTCATATAGAATAACGGGCGACGATTGGGTGAACTTAAGAATAAACACCCAAAAGAACCCTGTCTCTGGGGCCTGCCACCACCAACACTCCACAGTCAGTTACCACTATCTGTCTGGGGGTGCTGGGTGGGCAGAGAGTGGTCAAAGAACAACATAATGACTAGCAAGGACAATTAGCCTTACTACATGTTGCTATGGGCAAAGCTCTGAGTGCTTTATGCTGCTCTTTTATTTAATCCTCTCCATTTTATGAAATATGTACTTTATCCTCATTTCACAAACAACAGAACACAAACAAGTGAAGCAAGTTGCTCAAGGTCATGGTAAAGTAAGGATTCAGGTTCTGAATGTACAATCCTGCTTCCAAACCAGCGCTCTTCTTAACCACCAGCCTCCCTGCCCAACCAGCTCAGCAGTTTGGGCTTTATTTCCTCGGTCAATAAGCACTGAGCGTCCTGCAAAGCCTCTTACACTCCTGACGTTTCAACCTGCACGCCTCAGTTACACCTTCAAACCACACAGAAAAGAAAAAAGGAAGAGGAAAGAGGACTCCAGGGGGCTCCATTTTCCTCTTCACTGTTCTTCATGGATGTGAGCTCATTTCCAGCTCAAGGACCAGCAGTAAGTACTCACTTCTACAGCTAACATATTTGGAACATGATGAAAAGGTCTACCGTAGATACAGTCACACCCCAGTGAGACAGGAAGAGAGAGAACAGATCAAAACAAATGTTTGAGATGTAGTTCAGTCACTAAGTCATGTCCAACTTAGTGACTCCCAGGCTCCCGTCCTCCACTCTCTCCTGGAGTTCGCGCAAATTCATGTTCATTGCGTTGGTGATGCTATGTAACCATCTCATCTTCTGCCACCCCCTTCTCCTTTTGCCTTCAATCTTTCCCAGCATCATGGTCTTTTCTAATGAGCTGATTCTTTGCATCAGGTGGCCAAAGAATTGGAGCTTCCGCACCAGTCCTTCCAATGAATATTCAGGGTTGATTTCTTTTAGGATTACCTTGTTTGATCTCCTTGGATCACAGTCTTGTGGAGAAGGGGCCTGTGTAACTCAGGGAAGCTAAGAACCACGCTGTGCAGGGCTACCCAAGATAGATGGATTGTAATGAAGAGTTCTAACAAAATGTGGTCCACCAGAGGCGGGAATGGCAAACCACATCAGTGTTCTTGTCTCAAGAACTCCATGAACAGTATGAAAAGGCAGTATGTTTGTGATGATGGCCAAGAATTTTCCAAACAAATAAAAATACACCAAGCTACATAATCTAGGTGCAGGATAAGAGCAAAACAAAAGGAATAAATAAACAAAACCAGCCAGGAAAATCCTGCAAAACAGAAACAGAGAAAATGTAAAAGCAACCAGACAAAGGCTTGTTATTTTCAAAGAAGCGATGAGAAGAAGGATAGCTAACTTTTTAACCTGCATGATGAGAGTCAGAAGACAATGGGATGGGAGAAGCACAGGATAAAATAACCCCTCATCTAGGACTTGATCAACTGTGAAAAGTTCCCTCAATAATGAAAGCAAAGTCAAAATAAACATGGAGAGATTCTGTTGTCAGCAGGCTCATATTCAGATGGCTGCTGAGCGGAGTTCTGGTCCCAGAGAGAAGAATGTGGATTCGGGAAAGACGAAATGCAATCTCTATGGCCACATCTGACTAGTATCCAAAAGGATACCACAGGCCCTGACGGGTGAAGGTGACCAAAACCTCAGCATACAGTGTTATTCCTGGCTCTGTTATAGTTTACACAGCACTGCTGCTGCTGCTGCTGCTAAGTCGCTTCAGTCGTGTCCGACTCTGTGTGACCCCAGAGACGGCAGCCCACCAGGCTCCCCCGTCCCTGGGATTCTCCAGGCAAGAACACCGGAGTGGGTTGCCATTTCCTTCTCCAATGCATGAAAGGGAAAAGTGAAAGTGAAGTCGCTCAGTCTGTCCGACTGTTAGCGACCCCACGGACTGCAGCCCACCAGGCTCCTCCGTTCATTGGATTTTCCAGGCAAGAGTACTGGGGTGGGGTGCCATGCAGAGCTTGAATATTTCTCAAAGTTTAAAGGAACTATTTTTTTTTAAAAAATGGGAGTTCAATTTCTCCCTCCGGGTTTTCCAGTTACTTTTAAGGGTTTTCTGTTTTGCAAAGAACGTCCATTTCATCTTGATTTAAAAGTACAACATAGGGGGACATGCAAACTCTGTCCTAACTGTTCCCATTTTCAAAATGACTGGGTTTTACAATCCTTCCTTCCTTTCTACTCTCCATGTACTTTAATTCCCCTGTTTCCATCTGTTCATGTAGAAGAGACATCTGTGTTTACAGCTGCTCAGACACCATGCAGTGCAGTAGGTGGGCAAGAGGCAGGAAGGGATGGGGCAGGCAGGCTTTCAAATTGTTTCAGGGTGGAAATGCGCTTCAGAGATGCTATGAGTGGTGGCTATTTCTAAACAAAAACTGAAATGGGGGAATGGGCTCTGCTACATAAAAATAAAATTTGGGAACCACTGGACTTGAGAGATCTTCTTGCAGGGAAGAAGTTTCCTGTAGAAGGGAAGGTCTACATCAGGGACTTTGATTATTTTAGGTTTCATGAAGTAATCAGATTTTTTGGAGAAAAAAAAAAAATCTGTGTCTTAAGCCCTAACAACTCATTTTCCAAATAAGACAAACATGCACACACCAAAAATTAATTGCTGATCTACCACCATATCAACAATATTTTATAAAACACTGTTGATATAATAGTAGATCAGACAATCAGAGTTTTAGAAAGTTTAAATTAGCTAAGTTTACACACTCTCAGATTAAAGAATAAAGCTTTACTGTGAACACAGCTATTACTATTAACAGCTCTGTGGGAAGCTGACTGCACTGTCCCCATTTGCTTTGTTTTGCTGTGCCCCAGAGAAGTTGTTGTTTAGTCACTAAGTTGTGTCCAATTCTGAGACCCTCATGAACTATAGCCCACCAGGTTCCTCTTTCCATGCGGTTCTCCAGGCAAGAATGCTGGAGTAGGTTGTCATTTCCTCTCCAGGGGATATTCCTGGACCAAGGATCAAACCTGTGTCTCCTGCATTGGCAGGTAGATTCTTTACCACTGAGCCACCAGGGAAGCCTGGCCCTAGAGATGTTTCCCCAAATTCTCAGCAGTCAGAGGGCTGGCTTTCAGAAACCACAGGTCTGAACTTCTGGGATCCAAAGAGGCAGTGAGCTTGGCTGCGTGCTGGCAGGTGGCACCACCAGATGGGAAGCTGGAACACACCTGAGCCATTCTCCAAGTCCCACCTGGGCTTCCCAAGAAAGTCCCCCAAGGGACATGGAGTCTTAGCCAGCCACATTCCCAGCACTTTCTCCTCACTGTACGGTGAGGGCTGAATTTTCCCCCAGGTTCTCATGATGACCAAATGGGGTAACACGAAGCTCCAAGCAGGGGCGTGGCATATGGTGAGCTTGCAGCCAACCACTGGTGCCAGCAGCAGAGCTGGGACACTTTGCCTCTGCCTGACACAGCTCCTCAGTCCCTGCACTTGTGTTGCTTTCAGGTGCTGAGCAACCTTGCTCCAGATGCCTGTGCCAGGTAGGAGGCTCCTTGGCTGCCTCTGTGCCCAATATCCACTTTAATTGCCGTTTCCATGTTAAGTAATTCATTACAGAATTTTGTGGGGTTTTTTTTGCTTTGTTTTGCTGTTGTTGTTTTAAAGCTTTTAAGAACTCCAGACTTAAAAAAAATTATATGTGCTTTTTAGCCCTGCTTGAGTGGTTTACAGGATCTTAGTCCCCCACTAGGAATTGAACCTGGGCCCTGGCAGTGAAAGCGCTGAGTCCTAATCACTGGGCCACCAGGGAATTCCTAGAACAGGGGTTCCCAACCCTTGGGTCACAAACATGCTGGTTCATGGCCTGTTAGGATCTGGGCTGCACAGCAGCAGGCGAGCGAGTGAAGCTTCATCTGTACTTACAGCCACTCCCCATCACTCACATTACTGCCTGAGCTCAGGAACACAAGCTCAGGGCTCCCACTGATTCTGCACTGTGGAAAGCTGTAGAGTGATTTCATCATATAGTATGATGTAATCATAACGGAAGTAAAGTACACAATAAATGCAATGTGCTTGAATCATCTGGAAACCACCCCACCCTGCCTCAGTCCATGGAAAAATTATCTTCTAGAAAACTGGTCCCTGGGCCAAAAAGCGTGGGGGGCCACTGTCCTACAGAATCTTGTGTGGATGAAGCAAGATCTCCCTCTTGGGGAAGAATTGTAATAGCTTAAGAAGCTTCTAGAAGGTGGAGGGTCACAGGAAGGATACGGCAGGTAACTAACACAGTTTTCACACTCCCTGCACAGCCCCTGGAGTCTATGAAATCACTTCGGAAACACTGTAGTAGGAAGGCCAGGAACAAAAGCAGATAGTAGCCAGCTTCCTCCCCAGGAGGTCTGAGGTATATATATATATAGGTACACATATATATTTTAAAGGAGGTGTAACTGGGTTGGTACTTAAGAGAAACAGGAAGGTCCTAAGTTAACTTAAAGGAAGGCTTTCCTCTCAAAAACATCCTGGGATTTTTGTAGCATCCAAATTGGGGTTGCAACATCACCAAAAGCCAGACAGGTATTTGGGTCAGTTTCCACTTTCATTCAGTGCACATTTTCTGAGCATCTCTTATGTTCTGAGCACTAGGTCATCCCAGCTCTGAGGATCTGGGGGGAGCCAGGCAGGATGGTGCCTGGACATGAGAGCAGAAGCAAGGAAAAGTGAAGGGAGCCTCGAGCCTCTGCAGGTCAGGCCCAGGCAGCCTGAGGACTGGTCTCCCCGCGAAGAAGACAAGACTGACCACCAACTGAACCGCTGCTCACAGTCCAAGAAGCTGGTGACGCCCCAGGGCCAGGGGACCAGGGGGCGTTTGAGAAGGCTCCCCAGCACTTTTGAAGGGTGCCAGTCTCCGGAGTACAGCACATCCTGTTCTCGAGGCAATGTGGGGGTGCAGGGTGAGGTCACCAAGGAGGACCTTGTCTTAAATTGTGCTTCCCCCCACTGAGCAAGATGAATGGAGCTGAGCACAGGCAGGGAGGAGACCTGGATGTCTGCAGGGATCCCTCCCACCAGAGGCTGACGCTGTCTGCTCTGCAGAGGCAGGAGCCCCAGGGTGTGGCCAGCCAAGATGGGAGGCTATGACTCCACTGCTGTTCGCTTGAGAAAGGCTCCAGCCGCCACTGCCTTGCTGCAGTGACCCGGGCCAGGCCTTGCCTCCCTGCAGGACGGCGCTGTGGGCTGTGGAGTCAGTGGTTCCCTTGGGGCAATGTGACTGGGACAACAGGCGCACGTCTGAAATGGATGCATCTGTTTCCTGGAGACTCTCAGGGAGGCGGTGAGAGTGCCGGTCAGGGATGGAGCTCTGGGGACAGCACGCTGGGGTCCTGCTGCTGGCTCAGCCCCATGCCAGCAGCCATGTGTGGCCAGTCATGGGCTCCAAGTCCATCACCTGTGCCCTGAGGATGGTTCTACGTGTATGCACAGAGCTGCTGTGAGCAGGGAGGTCACAGGTGCGAGGTGATGCGCGGCCCACAGTGGATGCTCCCGGGCGTTCACACTGTGCCACCACACAGAACATGAGTCGTTGGCACTAATAACAGTAATAACAGCCAGGCATCACGGCTGCTGCGAGCTCGGCCGCTCGCTCCCTGCGCCTGGTTATGACAGCACAGAGACGCCCACCCTGCTCACGCGAGAGGCCGGGCCAGAAGTAGGGCCACATCACTGCCTCTGACCCACGGAACAGGATGCCCTCGCATCCCTTCCTTCCGCATCTCCTTTGTGCTTTCTCCGAAAGAGGTTATATTTTTGCAGAGAAAAAAATAAATGAAATCACACAAACACAAAACCTTGAAGTTGTCCCTGCACATCTGCCCTGCCTGCCCCACAGCCTCCAGGCTCCNCTGACCCACGGAACAGGATGCCCTCGCATCCCTTCCTTCCGCATCTCCTTTGTGCTTTCTCCGAAAGAGGTTATATTTTTGCAGAGAAAAAAATAAATGAAATCACACAAACACAAAACCTTGAAGTTGTCCCTGCACATCTGCCCTGCCTGCCCCACAGCCTCCAGGCTCCCATGAGCGGCCCCCACGTTCGCCTGCCGCCTCACGCTTACACACCAGCAAATGTGAACAGGCACCTCCACCCCTCGCCCCACAAATGCAGTGATCTCTCTAAACACCCTTCTGCACTGTGCTGTTGAATTGTTAATAGTGCATCCTGGAACATTTCCCACTGCAGAACCCTGAGAGGAGCTTGTTCCTTCTCCAGCCGCAGGGGGGCTCTCTGCTTAAAAATCC
>SJYX01004373.1:0-11485 GCA_006410675.1 Oreotragus oreotragus
TGAATGATCCATCAACCAACCTCAGTATCACATTTGCCTAATTTGTGCTAGACATCCCCCTCTCACTAGAGATACCATCCTCATTTTTCTTCCCTGACTCATATCCTTCCTCCATTCAAATCACTTTGTAAAATCCCAAGCACCTGAGTTCTCTTATGAACTCACTTTTCCACTTCTGTCTTGAATTAACCACAAGGTCAAGGCTAAGATCTGGCTGTAGGAAGCATTCGATCCTTCAGTCCTGGTGCAACCCTATATGGATGTGCCAAGTGCTCTTGCCTGCAGTCATCAGTTCGACTATTGAGGACTGAGGTGTAGGGTGGGAGACCAATGCCATTGCTTCTATCTACTCCTCAAGAAAAAGGAATTCTGAAGGGGGTCAGAGACAAAAACAAAATCCTTATGCATGGAAAGTGTCCCTCCTTTTCTGGAATGTGGTGCTTTGATTGAAAGGAATGAACAAGACGATAAAAAGAACCTACTTGGGTTAAACACATTCCTCTGTTTGGTTTCCTTCTGCCCACAGTGTGGGAGACCTGGGTTCGATCCCTTTGTCGGAAAGATCCCCTGGAGAAGGAAATGGCAACCCACTCCAGTACTCTTGCCTAGAAAATTCCATGGATGGAGGAGCCTGGTGAGTCACAAAGAGTCAGACACAACTGAANTTCCTTCTGCCCACAGTGTGGGAGACCTGGGTTCGATCCCTTTGTCGGAAAGATCCCCTGGAGAAGGAAATGGCAACCCACTCCAGTACTCTTGCCTAGAAAATTCCATGGATGGAGGAGCCTGGTGAGTCACAAAGAGTCAGACACAACTGAACAACTTCACTTTCTTTCTTTTTGGTTCCCCCTTATGTTTTCTCTTTGACTTTTCTTTCATGGGACTGATATTGTAGGGCCAGTTCCAAAGACTTATCTTGATAAAGGAACACTTCTACCTTCAGAAGATTGCAAAAGATTGCAGAGCTGGCCCTCAGGAAGTGAATACTGAGAAATGCTTAGGTATCTTCCACTTCTGAGTTTGCCGAGTTGGCAATAGAAGCCCTTGATTCTTCAATGGGATAAGAGAGATCAGTAGACTAGATCACCATAGGGGTTATAGGTTTCAGCCCTACATTGTCTCTGCCTTTAAAATTTTTTTATGATTGTATTCTTTAGGAATCTGGTAAAATGGTAGGGTTAACAAGATTTAATCATTAAAATATTCTGCCCCAGCATGTATACTATTAGAACTAACTACCAAATTTCATCAAAAGAAGATACATTTTAAAAAAATTACACAAAAAGAGAAATTTTTAAGAGTCAACAATTTACTTGAGTTTTATATTATGGAACTTTATTTTGTTTACTATGAAATTGACAAAACCCAAAATGTCTGCTGCTACTGGTGATGGAGATACATTTTAAAATTCAATTATTAAAAGTCACTTAGAAAACTAAAAATTTATTAGTTCAAGTTAACAATTAGTAAAGTTAAAGATGGTGAATAATTTAGCAATCCAAAAAAAAAAAATTTTTTTTAATTCCTTATTTTAAATCAAAAAAATTTTTAAAAACAATGTATCAAAAGAAATTATAACCAATATTGAAAATGTTTAAAATTTAACAAAAATAAAAATGCTACATAAAATTTGTTGTTGTTGTTGTTGTTCTGTCACCAAGTTGTGTCCAACTATTGTGACTCCATGGACTGCAGCATGCCAGGCTTCCCTGTCCTTCACTATCCGAGTTTGCTATACTCATGTCCACTGAATTGGTAATGTCATCCAACCATCTCATCCTCTGTTGCCATCTTCTCCTGCTCTCAATCCTTCCCAGCATCAGGGTCTTTTCAAATGAGGTAGGCTCTTCACATCAGGCAGTCAATGTATTGGCCCTTCAGCTCCAGCAGCAGTCCTTCCAATCAATTTTCAACATTAATTTTCTTTAGGATTGACTGGTTTGATCTTCTTGCTATCCAAGGGACTCTCGAGTCTTCTCCAGTACCACAATTTGAAAGCATCAGTTCTTCAGTTCTCAGCCTTCTTTATGGTCCAAATCTCATACCCTTACATGACCTCTGGAAAAACCATAGCTCTGGCTATATGGATCTTTGCCAGCAACGTGATATCTCTGATTTTTCAATACACTGGTTAGATTTTTCATAGCTTTTCTTCCAAGGACTAAGCATAAAATTTTAGTTTCAAGGCTGCAGTTACCATCCACAGTGTTTTAGGAACCAATCCACTCCAGTACTATTGCCTGGAAAATCTCATGGACAGAGGAGCCTGGTAGGCTACAGTCTGTGGGGTCGCAAAGGGTCAGACACGACTGAGCAACTTCACTTCACTTCAAGAAAATAAAATCTGTCACTGTTTCCACTTTTCCCCATCTATTCGCCATGAAGTGATGGGGAATGCCATGATGTTAGTTTTTTGAATGCTGAGTTTTAAGCCAGCTTTTTCACTCTCCTCTTTCACCCTTGTCAAGAGGCTTTTAAGTTCCTTTTTGCTTACTGCCATTAGGGTGGTATTATCTGCATATCAGAGGTTGTTGATTTTTCTCCTGGTAATCTTAATTTCAGCTTGTGATTCATCCAACCAAGAGTGAAGCTAAAGTGATATATAGAAGAAAAATTGCAGTCTTAAATTCTTATAAGAGAAGAAAGACTGAATGTTATTGAATTATTATTAAACGCAGAAAGTTAGAAAAAACCACAAGAATAAAGCCAGACAAAGACGAAGAAAGGAAACATTCAAAAGTAGAGCCACAATTAAAAAAAAATTTTTTTTTAATACAAGAAAAAGAACTTAAAAATCCTGGTTACTAAACTATTGTCAAACATGGGGCAAGTTGGTTGAAAAAAGTAAGGTATAAGGGAAAAGAAATAAAAATATTAAGAATAAAAACTAAGGAATTATTATAACAAGTACGAATTAAGAAAATGGTGTGAGACATGTTTTGTGAATACATCTGAAAAAAATAGATGATGCAGACAAATTTCTAGCAAACTAATTTACCACAATTGACTAAAAAAGTAATAGAACATCTGGAATAATAAAGGCCTTGGAATAATAAAGAAATCATAAAATAGCTGTTAGTTCCAAATGGTTTTTAAAGACTGTCTCTGCTAAACACCTGGGGTTTCCCTGGTGGCTCAGACAGTAAAGAATTTGCCTGCAATGCAGGAGACCTGGGTTCAATCCCTGAGTTGAGAAGACCCCCTGGAGGAGGGTATGGTTATCCACTCCAGTATTCTTGCCTAGAGAATCCCATGGACAGAGGAGTCTGGCAAGCTATAAGCTGTAGGGTTGCAAAGAGTCAGACATGACTGAGCAACTAACACTTTCAAACATTTAGGGAACAGAAAATCTCAATAAAAAATAAACTGTTCAGGAAGGAAAAAAGTAAATTGTTTATGATTAATTTTATTAGTATTTTAATGTGAACCAGATAAGGACATTGTGAGAAAAAATTTGAGACCATATCTCATTTGTGAAATATAGATTAAAAATCATAAAACAAAGGAGATATTTGTACAGTATGTTCATAGCAGCATTATTCACAATAGCTAAAAGGTGGAGCTTATAAAACAATGAAAATGTACAATGGAATATTATTCAGCCTTAAAAAGAAGGAAATTTTGACCCTGCTACAACGTGTCAGATGAACCTATGAATCCTGCTGCTGCTGCTGCTGCTGTCTCTTCAGTCGTGTCCGATTCTGTGCGACCCCATAGACGGCAGCCCACCAGGCTCCTCTGTCCCTGGGATTCTCCAGGCAAGAACACTGGAGTGGGCTGTCATTTCCTTCTCCAATGCATGAAAGTGAAAAGTGAAAGTGAAGTCACTTAGTCATGCCTGACTCTTAGCGACCCCAGGGACTGCAGCCTACCAGGCTCCTCCATCCATGGGATTTTCCAGGCAAGAGTACTGGAGTGGGGTGCCATTGCCTTCGAGGACATGCTAAATGAAATAAGGCAACCACAAATAAGACTCATTTTTATCTGTGATTCTACTTCTATAACATACCTAAAGCAGTCAAATAAATAGGAAGAGTAGAACGGTAATTGTTGAGGGTTGGGAGGAGAAGAAAATGCAGACTTATTTTTTAAATAGGTGTAGTTTCAGTTTTACGAGATGAAAAGTTCTGGAGATTGATTGCACAACTATGTGGATATACTTAGCAATACTGAACTGTACACTTTAAAACTGTTAAGAAAGAAAGTTGTATGTTATGTGTATTTTACTATAATTAAAATGAAACAAAATAAATTATGAATAAAATATATCCAATAATATGTTACTATATTAAAAATAAATGCATCATGTCCAGATTAAATACATTTCAGGAATATGAGTTTTTCTTAATATTAAAATCTATGGAAACAACTCACTACACTAACAAATTAAAGGAAAAAAAATGGCATAAGACCACTTACCAAATGTGGAAAAACGGAAGAAATTTCATTCTTTATGATAAAAACTTATAACAACCTCTGTGCATGCATGAGAAGTTGCATCAGTCGTGTCTGGCTCTTGCAGCCCTATGAACTGTAGCCTGCCAGGCTCCTCTGTCCATGGGATTTTCCAGGCAAGAATACTTGAGTGGGTTGCCATGCCCTCCTCCAGGGGATCTTCTCGATCCAGGAATCAAACCTGTGTTTGTTACATCTCCTGCTTAGGTAGGTAAGTTCTTTACCACTAGCGCCACCTGGGAAGCCCCATAACAACCTGTAAAGAGAAAATTCTTCAAAATGAACAAAACAATGACTAAATCTGTAGCCAACATCATTCTTAATAGTGAAACATTTAAAAAATTTCAGAGACAATATAAATTTGCACTCACTTTTGTGTTGGAGATTCTGTACCTATTACATAAGATGAAGAAATTTTAAAAAATAAAAAAATTATAATTTATCATTAACTTATTAAGAAGAAAACAAAGATCATGTACTAATAAATTGTAAGATTTCAAAGAAACCTTCAAATTTTTTGCTAAATGATCAATATAAAAAATGCAGTGCATGCCTGTAAGTTAGCAAACAATCAGATAAATATTTAGAAGAGATCCTCCCCCCAAAAATTTGAGAAGTGAAAAGTTTAAAACAGAAAGATTTAATCAGCCCCCCCAAAAATTTGAGAAGTGAAAAGTTTAAAACAGAAAGATTTAAACTTTCAAGAAGTAAATAAATAGAGAGACCATGTTTATGGACATTATTATAATGTCCATAAGAAGCCATTATTATAATGGTATAGTTTTTCCCAATTAATCTATGAAGCCTAATCAAATGTAAATAGAACTTAAAAATCTTATATGACAAAATATTATAAAAATAATATAAAAATTCAAAGAAATACATTGATTTAGAAGGATAAAAATAAGATGGGGCAGGTCATATTCTATAGAGGGCTTCCCAGATGGCTCACTGGTAAAGAATCAGCCTGAGATGCAGGCAATGCAGGTTCGATCCTTGGGTCAGAAAAATCGCCTGGAAAAGGAAATGGCAACCCACTCTAATATTCTTGCCTGGAAAATCCCATGGACAGAGGAGCCTGCCTGGCTATGGTCCATGAGGTCACAAAAGGGTTGGACACAACTGAGCATACACATCATATTATATACAAGGAACATTATCATTATAATTGTACTTACAGGAATTAAGACAGTGTAATACTGGGTCAGTAGTAGACACCTTCCCTGGAGTGGAAAATGGCAATCTGCTCCAGTATTCTTGTTTGAAAAATTCCATGGGGAGAGGAACCTGGAAGGCTACAGTCCACGTGGTCTTGAGGAGTTGGACATGACTGAGAGTGATCTTGTGGACACAGTAGATATGTTAGACCAGTAGAATAGAAGCAGTTAGACCAGATGTCCAGAAGAGATCCATGGAAATACAGAAATATAATGTGTGACTCAGGTGGCACTACAAATCCATGATCTGTCATGTTAATACATATTAGCCATATGAGAAAAAACTGAACTCCCGCCTCATACAAAACACACAAAGTCATTCCTGATGAATTAATGATCTAAAGATGAAAGCAAAACTTAACAAATTCAGAAGAAATTAGAAAATATCTTTATGATATAAATCGCAAACAAGTCAATAATAAAGTCATAAGGAAAAAAGTGGAAAAATTTGTCAGCACTAGAAACTTCTGTCCTGAAAATGATACTCTAAAGAGAATAAAAAGTACAAACTGGAGTTTATAAACCAACAAGCATTATCTGAACATATAAAAACTCCCAACAAATCAGTGAGGAAAAGACAAGCAGCTTCATTTGAAAATAAGCAAGTGGCAAAAATAACTGAGCAGGCGACACAGACAGGCAAAAGAAGAAACGGGCAGCCAACACCCAACAAGCTGGGTGATTAAACAACAAACACGCTAACCTCCTTAACAGTCATGAAAAACAAGTTTAATTTATAATGGCATTAAATTTATTATCTGTCAGATTTGCAAAATCTAAAAGAATGAACTATTAAATGTTGGTGAGATGAAGGCGAGCTTNAAAAATTTGAGAAGTGAAAAGTTTAAAACAGAAAGATTTAAACTTTCAAGAAGTAAATAAATAGAGAGACCATGTTTATGGACATTATTATAATGTCCATAAGAAGCCATTATTATAATGGTATAGTTTTTCCCAATTAATCTATGAAGCCTAATCAAATGTAAATAGAACTTAAAAATCTTATATGACAAAATATTATAAAAATAATATAAAAATTCAAAGAAATACATTGATTTAGAAGGATAAAAATAAGATGGGGCAGGTCATATTCTATAGAGGGCTTCCCAGATGGCTCACTGGTAAAGAATCAGCCTGAGATGCAGGCAATGCAGGTTCGATCCTTGGGTCAGAAAAATCGCCTGGAAAAGGAAATGGCAACCCACTCTAATATTCTTGCCTGGAAAATCCCATGGACAGAGGAGCCTGCCTGGCTATGGTCCATGAGGTCACAAAAGGGTTGGACACAACTGAGCATACACATCATATTATATACAAGGAACATTATCATTATAATTGTACTTACAGGAATTAAGACAGTGTAATACTGGGTCAGTAGTAGACACCTTCCCTGGAGTGGAAAATGGCAATCTGCTCCAGTATTCTTGTTTGAAAAATTCCATGGGGAGAGGAACCTGGAAGGCTACAGTCCACGTGGTCTTGAGGAGTTGGACATGACTGAGAGTGATCTTGTGGACACAGTAGATATGTTAGACCAGTAGAATAGAAGCAGTTAGACCAGATGTCCAGAAGAGATCCATGGAAATACAGAAATATAATGTGTGACTCAGGTGGCACTACAAATCCATGATCTGTCATGTTAATACATATTAGCCATATGAGAAAAAACTGAACTCCCGCCTCATACAAAACACACAAAGTCATTCCTGATGAATTAATGATCTAAAGATGAAAGCAAAACTTAACAAATTCAGAAGAAATTAGAAAATATCTTTATGATATAAATCGCAAACAAGTCAATAATAAAGTCATAAGGAAAAAAGTGGAAAAATTTGTCAGCACTAGAAACTTCTGTCCTGAAAATGATACTCTAAAGAGAATAAAAAGTACAAACTGGAGTTTATAAACCAACAAGCATTATCTGAACATATAAAAACTCCCAACAAATCAGTGAGGAAAAGACAAGCAGCTTCATTTGAAAATAAGCAAGTGGCAAAAATAACTGAGCAGGCGACACAGACAGGCAAAAGAAGAAACGGGCAGCCAACACCCAACAAGCTGGGTGATTAAACAACAAACACGCTAACCTCCTTAACAGTCATGAAAAACAAGTTTAATTTATAATGGCATTAAATTTATTATCTGTCAGATTTGCAAAATCTAAAAGAATGAATTATTAAATGTTGGTGAGATGAAGGCGAGCTTTCCTACACATAAATTGACACAACTATGTTGGAAACCAGTTTGATAATGTCAATAAAGCTAAAGATAAGCATATCATTTGCCCAGCAACCACATCCTTATAATATATTCTAGAGAAATTCTAATTTAAGTGTTTAACATTCATGTACAAGATTGCTCTGGTGTCTCTCCTATAGAATGGAAGCTGCATGAGGATGGGAGCCTGGTTTTGTTTATTAATATAGCTCAGAGACTAGAGTAGGGTCTGGTACCTGGTAAATATATATTGCATTAAAATACATCTAAAGCAAAATTAAAGATGAGACTGGAATGGAAGTCAGATCTTTGAGTTTGAAGGACAATCTGAGCATTTGGTTTAACCACTCTTTTAAATCCTTTTCTGGCAAGCCAATCTGGAGTTCTTCAGCCCATGTGCTAACTACACTAGCATTTATCCTCTTTTCTCAGGTGGCTCAGATGGGAAAGAATCTACCTGCAATGTGGGAGATCTGGGTTCAGTCTCTGAGTTGGGATGATCCCCTGGAGAAGGGAATGGCAACACACTCCAGTATCTTGCCTGGAGATCTCAAGGACAGAGGAGCATGGCGGGCTACAGTCCAGAGTGTCACAAGGAGTCGGACCAGACTGAGCAACTGTCACTTTCACTTTCACTTACCCCTAAGACTGAACTTCTTATGGTCACAGGATGGCTTGTGGAAGACCCACTGCTTCAACAGTTCTAATGACTCAAGGTTATTCATTTTTATATTACTTTTTAAATTAGCTTTCACCTGAAAAAATAAAGCTCTGGGAATGTCACAGCCTGGAAATGTGGCACCATGTAAGTGAGGTCCTTTTCCAATCAGCCAAAGAGAGCTGATGCCTTGAAAGATAGGCCTGTCTCCAGTTTCTTCCTCCAGCAAAGATCAGGGAGAACTTGTAGACACTGGGGCCAGAGGCTGACTGGAGGCCTCAGAATGAGAAGTATTATGTAGATTAAATTGTATTATTTTCTTTACCATGAGATAAAAATGGGCCTGTGGACAAAAATGTTTCACTAATCATTTTGGAGATCAAAGATTTCATTTCCTAAGAGCTCAAACTTCACATCTTTCAGCAAGGACTTACTTTGAACCCTGTTTAATGATGCTGTAGAGGACTTTTTTTTTTTTTTTTTCTGTTGAACTACAGCTAAAAGACTTGTAAAAAAATGTTGTTTCAACAGTGAAGCACTTTAAATGACTGACTCTAACCACAATGTATAAAAGTATAATTCAGACTTGGCAGAGCGAACTAAATAAATAGTGATGATAAGCGACCCATCTAACAATGTAGCCGTCGTGTCTTGTCATTAACACAATTATGTCAGCACAGTCAATCAGCACATTGCCTTGACTTTAAAGCAGGGGACTGAATGCATGCTTTTAAACTTGGAGGGAGTAGAGAGAGAGAAGAGCTATCGCACTTAAGCCAGCAATATGACTTCCCAGTTATTCAGGGCTTTTTAAGAAAAACAAGGTTATACATTTACAAAATGCTTTGTTGCTGTGGTAATGCTAAAATTATTCTTATGAGTTCAATACCATCTGTAATAACCCTCTGGCGATCCCAAACAAAAAGAAGGACTTGAGTTGCCGCATTCTTTTCACATATGAGAAACTGACTTACTACCTGAAGTGATAATTAATGGGATTCCGTTCAGTTTCAAGTGGAGCTGAAATCAGACAAGAGGTGAGTATGGAATCTCAGGATGACAATATTCTTCTAAGAGCTCTCCAAGGGGTAATCATAAATGGCAGGTGACAGCACCTGCCAGCTGAATATCACCCACGACAACAGTCAGGAGGACTGGGTCACAAAAGGAAGGACATATCTAGGGATTTTGTATGCTCTTCCTCTGTTTGGCTCTATGACGCTCATCCAGGCTACAACAATCTGTTTGTATCATTTGCTGGAGTGACTTCAGTTTCACTCACTGACACAACTGACATCCCACTAAAAACATTTGCATTCACTTGAGTTTAAAATAGTCACGGCAGACTGGTGAAGAGGCCCACTGCTTTTAACATTTACTGAAGAAGTTTGACTATCAGAATTTGAACAATGAATACTACTTTTGATACTTAAAAGGTTGGGGCAGAACCCTGTGCTTGATTAGATTGACTTTTATCATATGGTTCTAAAATGTGGGTTATTTCCACAAGTAATAGACATTTCATAAAGTTACTATATGACAATCCTTAGGGACCATTCCTTGGGGGAGATATTGTATTCAGTCCATTTGACAGAGAAGACAGTTGAGGTGCAGAGGGATAAAGTGGCTAACTTTCCCATGCTACATATCAGAAACGGAATTCCAATACGCTTATCACACAGGAAAACCTGACATTGTATGTCTCCCAGGATGTGTATTAATATACTTTAAACATTTGTTTCATTGTCTGTTGTGTTTACATTTGCCATTTTGGCTTCCACTTGTCATATTCAACCAAAAGTTCACAAGAACTCTTGTCTACACTCTTTTAGGCAATCTATTTTCAAACCCCTCATAGCAGGCAGGCAATGCGGATTCTTTGGTGTTTGGGGGTCAACAGCAGTCCTTCCCCATTCTCGTCGGCACTTTGATCTGTCCTGAGCCTGCTTTGTTTTTTTCTGGTTTATTTTTCACCATATGACATGTTACGGATTAGGTATTATTTATGTGCTTACTTGTTAGTATCCAACTCCTCAGCTAGAACACAAGTTCATGAAAGCAGGAGGTTTCGTGTTGGATGTAACCTTAGAGTTTAGAGCAGTGCTCCTGTGTCATGATTGTTCATGGAAGGATGAATGAACACTCTGCTTTTAGAGGTGAGGTGATGAAGACTCAGAGAATCTTGCCCAAAGTCACACAGAACATTAAGTGGAGGAACTGCCCTTTGAACCCAAGTCTGAGGGTGGCCCAGTCCTCTTTGCATTGAGATACACTGCCTTCAAAACAGATGTTATCTGTGTATCCAAGAATTGACAAGGATCAGCTTTATTAATTCGAGGGTAGGTCAAAATCAGGAAAGAAACTTGGTGACATTTACTGGTTTCCAGAAATTGGTTTGAATGCTCTAGATTGAAAATAAAGTCATCAAAGTTGGGTAGAAAATTAAAGCACTTGGTTATTTCCCAAACAGCTTCAGACAAACTATTCTGAGGTTTCAGGAATAATTTAATGACTGGTGTGATGTCGCAATACAAATTTCAATTGCTGTGACATTTTCTGCTGGGGGCGGGGGCAGGGGCAGAGACTCCTTTCTGTGATATTTAAAATAAAAACATTAATTCGCCACTTCTCATTCCAACTAACACCATATTACTTTCACTTCTTCCTATACAACAGGTGGTGGCTTTTAAAAATAAGACGAACTAGAACTATGCTTATTTCAATCATAATGTGTTTCAGGTGGAAATTAGTGAGGTATATCTCAAGATTTTGGATCCTTAACATAAAAGCCAAAGTTTTGGCCTTGACTTTGAATATGCCTGAAAATTATTAATGATTACCTGGACAAAGGTGCTTTGCTCAGGAAGAAAAAAGAGAGCTGAGGATGTTTGCCAAGGAATTGAAAGAGAAAGAAAAAAAAAATAGGAAGAAAAGAAAA
>SJYX01004375.1:0-11414 GCA_006410675.1 Oreotragus oreotragus
AGGATACAGTCCATGGGGTTGTAAAAGAGTCAGACATGACTTACTGACTATACCTCTACCACCATAGGTGTGTAAAGCAAAATAATTTTGCTGCTGGAAAATTTAAAAGGCAAATTTGCTTTGTTTCACATTTTAATTCTCTATCAAGAGATTGCATTTTGGAAAATGCTTAATAATCAACACTTCTTAATTGTGTGATAAATGTGCTTTCCTATACTATGAAGTAGTTGTTTCAATTGATGTTTGATCAAAAGTGGGCTTCATAATTGCAAAAGTGAAATGACTGGTATGTGGAAGTTTCTGTGTAACATTTGGTCAATAATTGTTGGCACATTTCATCATTATATAACTGAAGTTATTCTGATTAAAAAAAAAAAAAACCACCAATGTAATTGGCTTAATTTCTCTTCTTACCCTATGGGCACTGGTTTAATCCTCTCCTCCTCCAGTGTATCTGCTAACATTGGACAGTCAGCTGGGGCGTTAACTTCCTATTATTTGTAACCTGTGAAGGCAGAAGAAAAGATCAGTCTGCTTATTCAGAGGTGAAACAGGCAATGGATCCCAAAGGCCTGAGAGCGAAGCTTAATGATGGCCATTTCATTCCTGTCTTAGGATTTGGCACCGCTGAAGCTAAAGAGGTAACAGAGGTGGTTTGGAGTTGAGATATAAATAGTAGTGGATGTAACATGAGTGAAAGGGACTTGGGTTGTCAAGCACTGAGTTCCTGGCTAGCTCCTCTAGCCACTAACCAGGCTAGAACCATGTCCTGTGAAAAGGGAGAGAGTATCCAGTCTTCACTCAGCATCAGGGTCTGAGGCTGTGCTCACCTGCAGATTACTCTGGGTTCCCCTCCAGTTTCTGTCTCTTTCCCAGCTTGGCACAAGAGGTGAGACTTGGCTATCAAGATCACTAACCGCAACCTGCTTTGCTTTGAGGGCGATTGCAATGGCTGGTTTCTCTGTGTATTTCATTAGTTCCAGAACTGTTAACTCCTTCAAAAATGATGTGACCCAGAGAAGTATTTGAGGTGGAAGTTCCTAAGGTTGAGGTGAATAGGAACTAATGGGACAGAACTGCTTCTCTACCATGGGGTGCCTCACAGGTGCCAGGCAAGACACTCCAGTTGTGTTTTGCCTTGTACTTCAGTTGCTCCTTGGAAACTTCTTCTAACGGAAAATATGGTGTCACTTGAGGGAATAAGCTACCATCTTACAGGCCATGTTGTGTAATGTATCCTTGGGTGTTGTAATGTCTTTTATTAAAGTGTAGTTTTCAGTGCTTGGACAGAAAAGGGACTAGTGGACAAATCTCTAGACTTGAAGCCAGAAAGTTTGCTGTCCATCTTGTCTTTAGAGAATGCAGTTGTGACAAGTTCTGATCCTGAAACTTTGGGTCTCACTTTTATCATTTGGAGAACAGGAAATATTCAGAGGCATTTTGGAAAGAGAAGACAGGAGTTTGCAAAGTAGGCTGCAGGAAGTAAAGTGTCCAGGCTAGCACTAAAGTTCACTGATCCATTCCTAGTACATCCCTGAATGCCCAAGTGTTTAAGAAAGACCAGGACTGAACCCAACAGAGAGCAGTTACCCTAATTATCTACCTCCTTGAAATAGAAAAGATTCTGACACATGAAAAAGAAATAGAATATTATTCAGCATTTAAAACAAAGTTAATATTGCCATTTGAAATTACACAGTGCATCATGTGTTTAGCTAGGTGAAGTAAGCCAGAAATAAAAAGACAAATACTGCATGATGTCTTTGTGAAAAGTGAAAGTGAAGTCGCTCAGTCATGTCCAACTCTTTGCGACCCAGTGGATTGTAGCCTACCAGGCTCCTCTGTCCACGGGATTTTCCAGGCAAGAACACTGGAGTGGGTTGCCATTTCCTTCTCCAGGAGATCTTCTTGACCCAGGGATCAAACCTGGGTCTCCCTCATTTTAGGCAGATGCTTTACTGTCTGAACCACCAAGGAAGTCTCTTTGTAGCTGGAACCTAACATAGTGGAACTTATAGAAACAAAGAGTAGAGAANATTTTCCAGGCAAGAACACTGGAGTGGGTTGCCATTTCCTTCTCCAGGAGATCTTCTTGACCCAGGGATCAAACCTGGGTCTCCCTCATTTTAGGCAGATGCTTTACTGTCTGAACCACCAAGGAAGTCTCTTTGTAGCTGGAACCTAACATAGTGGAACTTATAGAAACAAAGAGTAGAGAAATGAAGACCAGAAGCTGGAGATAAATCTGCGAAAAATGGAAAGATGTTTGTCAACAGTCTAGACCTTCAGCGATATGAAGAATAAGTTGGTGACCTGATGCACAGCACCATGACTATAGTTACAAATAATGGGTGATACCCTGAGATTCTGTAGAGAGTAGATCTGAAGTTTTCTTACAAAACCCCTAAAGTAAAGTAAGTGAAATGAGGGATCTGCTAAATAGCTTGATTTTGGTGATCAACAACGGATCCTTATATGAGAACATCACTTTCTACACCTTGGATAGACACAGTTTATATTTGGGGTATTCCAAGTAGCTTCACTGGTAGACAGCGGTCTTAGGAGCCTCCACCTTGCTTCTTGATGCTTTCTGTTTTGTTGTTTTTCAGTCACTAATTCATGTCTGACTCTTTGTGATCCTATTGAAAGGCTGTTGTTGAATCACGCAAAGACCCCGGGATTCTTGGCCCCCAGAGGAGAATTCCGGGGAAGGCAATGGCACCCCACCCCAGTACTCTTGCCTGGAAAGTCCAATGGACGGAGGAGCCTGGTGGGCTGCAGTCCATGGGGTCGCTAACAGTCAGACAGACTGAGCGACTTCACTTTCACTTTTCTCTTTCATGCACTGGAGAAGGAAATGGCAACCCACTCCAGTGTTCTTGCCTGGAGAATCCCAGGGATGGGGGAGCCTGGTGGGCTGCCGTCTGTGGGGTCACACAGAGTCGGACACGACTGAAGTGACTTAGCAGCAGCAGCAGCAGCAGCAGCAGAGGAGAATTCAGTCTGGGGCCAGAGACAAGGCTTGATCACTCAGAGCTTTTGTGTAATAAAGTTTTATTAAAGTATAAAGGAGATAGCTTCTGACATAAGCATCAGAAGGGGGCAGAAAGAATACCCCCTGGCTAGTCTTCAGCTAGATGTTATATAGTCACTAGCAGTCTGTTAATGAAAGAAAGGAATGTCTTAAAACTCAGAATGGCACCAGGCCCCTCACCCACAAAATGCATTTTGGGATAATCTTGGCACCAAATGGTTCATCATGGGCCATAAATGATTAGCTTGAATCTTGAAGAAGGGCAGATCACCATACAAATAGTTTCATGTACATAGATTAGGGGAACAATATCTGAGTATAACATACTGGTTTGTCAAGTGGATTCTGAGCCAAGAGGCAGAACCAACTTGAAGACAGAGTTTGGGGTAAATGCATAGTACATTAGCATAGCTTAAGACAAACATTTCCATAAGAAAAAGGCATTGGTTATCTCTAGGTTTGAGAATAGTTAACTTCGGGTGAAACCAGGTGTCATTATGGCAACACAGTATTTTAAGAGAAACCTTCTTTTAAATTTGTATAGACAAGGAAAAAATATCGCTGGTTTGCTTCTTCCTGCTGCTTAAGAGAGCTAAAATTGTCTGACACTTGCGGGCTATTTCCTCCATTTGCAGACCCCTGGCCTTCCTGCCTGTTACCCTCTCACTATGGATTGCAACAGCCCAGGCTCCCTGTCTCTCACTATCTCCTGTTTAATGTCTTTACCATATACCTTATACCTTTTTGATTTTGCTTCAAGAATCTTATAGTATAAATCATATTCATGACTACAACTTAATGCTAAGTCCTTTGGGTCCACTGAACCTGGAGGTGGTCTTGGGGTCCTCCGATGACTGTGATCGACCCCAGATCATTTGGGATGTAAGGGTTACCTGGTGTGTATTTAAAATCCGACCAGGGATGTTTAGGGAAACTGTTATGCGTTCAGCACCAGACATAGAGAATTAATCAAAGATATGAAGAAAAGCTGATTCTTTGGAAGATCAAAGGCTGTGCTAGCAGTCTCTTAATCATGTGGGTATTCAACTGTACCTTTGTTGCTTATGTAGGTTGCTAAGAGGGAAGCTCTGGAAGTCACCAAATTTGCTATAGAGGTTGGGTTCTGCCATATTGACTGCGCTTATGTGTACCAAAATGAAGAACAGGTTGGCCAGGCCATTCAAAGCAAGATTTCAGATGGCACTGTGAAGAGAGAAGACATATTCTACACTTCAAAGGTGCTGCATGTTGTATGTTGAACATGTATACTAGTGAGTGTGCCCAGGTCACTATTATATAATAGGATCATGTTTGGTGAAGAATTGATTGGTGAACTATGCTTCTTGGTATATTCTTTAGGTATTAGAAATCCCTGGTGTTCAGTGTTTAAGACTTGGCACATTACTATCATGGGCCCCCATTCCATCGTAGGTCAGGGAAGTAATATCCCACAAGCCATGCAGTAAGAGCAAAATAAAATTTCCTAAATTATTATTAATATAATTTCTATTTTTTAATATTTTCAGCTTTGGTGCACTTTCCTTCGACCAGAGTTGGTCAGACTAGCCTTGGAAAAATCACTGAAAAATCTTCAACTGGACTATGTCGATCTCTATATTATTCATTTTCCACTGGCTATGAAGGTTGGATATATGTGTGATCACATCAGTTTTAAATCTTGTGTTAGAATGTGCATCAACTTGCATGGATGGTTGAATTAAGATTTTTCTTAGTAGATTGAAGGGATGATACACCAGAGTAGAATCCCCCAAATAATCATTTGTGATCATCCTTTTACTGAGCTTCTTTGAATCTGTTACATGCCCCCCAGAAAAAAGAGTTAACAATATGAGACTCTCTGCCAGAAAAACTTGAGGAAGTAGAAACAGGCAAGTTCTGCATACAGTCTTGATTATGACTTCTGAGTGTCTGGAGATTTCATGGACCAAGAATTTGGTGCAGCTGTGGTGAACCTGGGACTGCCTCATATTGAACATGATGAGTTTATCTTGTCTTTCACCCTCTCAAGGTTAGCAGATTTGGTGCTGCTCCCTCTGGGTGCGTCTAAACTTTGCACCTTTATAAGGAGTTGGGAGATATTGTCTACAGTCTTGCTTGACTTTATGATGAGCTTTGTAGACTGCACTTAGTCATTAAGAATGGTTTACTTAGAAATCTTGATTTAGTTATAGAAATCAACTCAAGCCATCTAATGCAAACTTAATGGAGTATGTAGGTGGCAAGTCCCAGACACAGAGAGTTTTGAGGATTTGCAGGACTCCTCAGAAATGTCTCTTTTTTCTATCCCTTATAAGAGAATTACTTTATTTTTAATGAACATTTTCCATTGGTGGGAAATATGACCTTGGGGGCATTTCAAAGCTCAGGGTCATAAACATTTGAGAGCACGTCTGGATCTTTCACATTCCATATCAACCTAATGAGAGCCTTGCTGGTTCACATGCCTGTCCTAGGGCATCTAATGCTAGAAGGGTAAAGGAAATTTGATTATCTAGCCCATGTCTAGTTTACAATTTTTATTCTGGAAATTATGGCATGTAACTTACTGCCATTTTCAGATCAGAGATATTTCAAAAGAACCAAGTACAGGGAACAGAAAAAATTAACAGAAGTCACTGGAAGTCCCTTTTAGGACATAGAAAAATTATATTTATTGCAACATATAATAAGTGTAAGAGATTAGAATAAGCCTCCCTCAAAAGACATTGCTTACAACTTCATACACAAATCACTTTGCAAATATTAGTATGCAGAAAGTTATAAACCTCCCTCGTGGAGGTTTAATTCCTAGTGCCTGGCAGCCCAGCTAAATGTGGAGAAATTATTTTGTCACTTCTCTAATATATCTGCCTCTGTTCCAGCCAGGGGAGACATTTCTTCCAAAAGATGAAAGCGGAAAACTAATAGGTGATTCGGTGGATCTCTGTCACACATGGGAGGTGAGTCCAGAGAGGAGAGAACCAGAGGAGGATCCAGGAGAAGGGGAAACTCCTTCATTTCTTCTACCTGTGAGAATGGTCTGTGGACCATCAGACTCAACAGTTCATAAATCTAAGGGCTGGGATGCTGGGTGTGTGGCGAGGAAACCATTGCTGAAATGTTCATAGGAAAGAACGGAGGAGGGGAATATGGGACAGTGTAGACAGGCATCTCTTTCCTTCCTTGTGATATGTCTTCTCCAGGGTTTTCTAAGGAGGAGTTGGTAATTGTTCTTCTTATATCATGACCTTTTTTCCTTTTTCTTTTCTTACAATCAATGTAAATTCTCGACATGAGACATTTTTACAGATTTTTTTCCAGCATTTATTCTTGATGTATCACTCATTTCAAATGACTGCTCACCACCCCTTCCTCCCAGGCCCTGGAGAAGTGTAAGGACGCAGGGCTGACTAAGTCCATAGGGGTGTCCAACTTCAACCACAAGCAGCTGGAGAAGATCCTGAACAAGCCGGGTCTCAAGTACAAGCCCGTCTGCAACCAGGTGAGCAGCTCGGCTCCTCTCCTTCCTGCTTTTTATAACCTCCTTCTTGGACTGGAGCCTGATGTCTGTCTGTGCTCCCATCCTGTTCATACAACCTTTGTGAGACAGAGGATTCTAGAGAGTAGAGTCGCTGTCTGGATAGTGTTAATAGAACCCCAGATGATATCTCTATCTGATGTAGACTGGATGGAAAAGGTAGGGAGGGCATCCTGCTAAATTGTGGGTAGAACCTACAACTAGAGGTAGGATGTGTTTTCCTGAGATTAAAGGATGACAAGATTGGATGGAAAAGTGCCCTGGAATGAACTTTGTGTATGAAGGAAGCCATGAAAACATTGAATGGGAAGTAAATTAATAAAGTAACCAATCAGCTGAAATGGGTGGTAAGGGTTTGTGTGGGGTTCTGATGACTGAATCCTTAGTCTTGGTGTCTCAACATTTACAAGTCTCAACAGGGAGCACAGAACAGAACAATGTGCTGGAGATGATGAAAGTCATCCAGGTTAGAGGGTGAAGTTAAGGGTTCAAGGTGATGCTAACAGAAGATAAAACATTTACCTGGGAATATCTACTCAAATATAGAGTATATCTTTTTATTACTCAACTTGGACTGGTTCTCCCATCCATGGTCTGTCATAAAATTAACTGTATAAACACACTTTTCCCTACTTCTCTCTAGATGTTGATATTTCCATTTACATTTAATGTTGCAATCTTTCCTTTAGGCATTTAAAACTTTTAATCTGCCTCTGTCATATTAATATTACTTTTTCAAATAATCTAACACTCTTTCTCTGTTGACATTCTACAGGTGGAATGTCACCCTTATCTCAACCAGAGCAAACTGTTGGATTTCTGCAAATCACATGATATTGTTCTTGTAGCCTATGGTGCTCTGGGATCCCAACGAGTAAAAGAATGGTATTGAATACTACTGAAGACAACTGGGAGTTTCCTTAAAATTCAATTTTTGATAAGATATTNCTCTGTTGACATTCTACAGGTGGAATGTCACCCTTATCTCAACCAGAGCAAACTGTTGGATTTCTGCAAATCACATGATATTGTTCTTGTAGCCTATGGTGCTCTGGGATCCCAACGAGTAAAAGAATGGTATTGAATACTACTGAAGACAACTGGGAGTTTCCTTAAAATTCAATTTTTGATAAGATATTTTAAAATACAGTACTCAGATAACTCTCATAAGCAAAGGGGAGTGAAGGGGACAGATGGAATATTTTCTTCTATCTTCCTATCACACAGCCATTTTTCTACATTGTATTAGCTTGTAGACTCATCATTAACAGATATCTGCATTAAAATCTATATATAATCCCCCAGTTGAAACCAGAAACACAAGCTTATGTCATGATTTATATAGATATTAACTAATAAAACATTTCTAAAAATAGAAATTCCAAGCCTCACTTACCTTATCTCTAAAATTGGCATAATAATATGCAATTCTCAGGTCTATTATGATAGAAAAAACTAAACTTGAACCATTTTTGTATATATCTAAAGAAGAGTAATGACAGAATAGATTTATCTGATTTTGAGAGTACTCAATATTTATCACTTAGGAATATTCACTTAAGAAAGTGAAAATTTTAAAAAAATCCCTGTTTTTTTTTTCCCTTCTATTCTCTGTTCATGCCCTTGATTATAGATGCAAAACAACCTCTGAGAATTTTTTTTAAAAACCCACGACTTTAGCAATCCTGGTCTCAGGTCAATAATGCATCCAAATAATCTGAAGAGCTTTGTAAACACAGAATGGGATGTGACACAGTTGAAATTCTGATTTAGTTTGTCTTCAGCTAGCCATGGAATTTTTATATCTGACAAGATCACAGGTGATACTGATGATGCTGGTACACTTTGAGAAGCACTGGTATAGAGTGGACATACTTGGTCTGTTTGGAGAAACTACTCACAAACTGAGTACTTAGTCTCAGCTCCTCAGCACTTCTGAATTTCCTTCCAGGGTGAACCTGGACCTGCCCGTTCTCTTGGAGGACCCGGTTCTCGCTGCCATTGCCAAAAAGCACAAGCAAACCCCAGCTCTGGTTGCCCTTCGCTACCAGATACAACGTGGGGTTGTGGTTCTGGCCAAGAGTTACAACAAGAAGCGGATCAAAGAGAACATACAGGTGATGAGTGGGGCTCTCAGCACAGGGCTCCTGTGGAGTTTCCTTCATGAGGGTCATTCTTTGTATCTCGAAACTTTCCTTGAGAAAAGATGAATTATCTGTTCTTCCTTGTGCATGAATGCCTTGTGTGTATTCCTGATGGTTTTCTCTTCCTGCTGTGGCAGCAGGAGAGGTGGCCTCCCTGGAGAGGGTTCAGTTCTGTTCAGTTAAGTAGCCCAGTCATGTCTGACCCTTTATGGCCTATGGATTTCAGCACGCCAGGCTTCCCTGTCCATTACCATCTCCTGGAGCTTGCTGAAACTCATGTCAATTAAGTCGGTGATGCCGTCCATCCTCTGTCATCCTCCTTTCCTCCTGCCTTCCATCTTTCCCAGTATCAGGGTCTTTTCCAATGAGTCAGCTCTTTACATCAGGTGGCCAAAGTATTGGAGCTTTACCTGTAGCATCAGTCCTTCCAATGAATATTCAGGACTGATTTCCTTTACAATTGACTGGTTTGATCTCCTTGCAGTCCAAGGGACTCTCAAGAGTCTTCTCCAACACGACAGTTCAAAAGCATCAGTTCTTTGGCACTCAGCTTTCTTTACGGCCCACCTTTCACATTCATACATGGCTACTGGAAAAACCATAGCTTGACTATATGAACCTTTGTTAGTAAAGTAATATCTCTGCTTTATAATATGCTTTGCAGGTTTGTCACAGCTTTTCATAGAAGGAGCAAGGGTATTTTAATTTCATGGCTGTAGTCACCATCTGTAGTGATTTTAGAGGCCAAGAAAATAAAGCTGGACAAAAAAAAAAGAGAGAGATTTTAGTTCCAGTGCTTATGTCTGCAATTTATCCTGTCACCTTGTACAGATGATGCCTTATTACCTTCTTTCTGATGGATGAAATTGCATTATGTGATTATTTTAAGCTGTTTGGACTGTAAACACCCCACATTGTGTATCTTGGAAACAATGAAAATTTGTTTGTCACATTTCTGAGGCTGGAGGTCTGAGGTCAGGGTGTACTCTTGGTCAGGTGAGGGCCCTCCTCCAGGTCACAGGCGTCTCTGTGTATCTTTACAATGTGGAGGGGCCAACAGAGCTCTCCCAATATCTTATATGAATATGATATTGTTGAAATCTCTTCATGAAGGCTCCACCATCATGACCTAATTACCCCTCAAAGGCTCCATTTCTAATACCATCCACATGTGAATTTGGGGGCACAAAATTATAGCAGTGATCTTTCACCTCCAAACCATAGTGCTTTTATTTTGCATTTCCCTGAATATTCGTAAGGTTTCACCTTCATATATTTAATCTTCTTGAGTTTCTGTCTTTGTGAAGTCCACTTTTGCAAGGTGTCTGTCTTTAGTTTTCTGTCTAAGAGAACATTATTGTACCCTTAGACATAACTGTACTGAAAACTCTCTCCAGTTTTAAGATTTAATGCAGAGATCAGTTATGTGTCTCTTGATTCTGTGGTTTGAGATCCTGCCTACAGTCAGCTCAACTGTTGTCCTCTTGGTTGGGCTCTCTCATGCATTTGCTGTTCAGTGCGGAGCAGCTCAGCAGTTCTGCTTTAGCAGGTGGATATGACTCTTGTCAGAGGATCCTGCATGTTTCTCCATGTAGTTTTTCATATATATTTGGCTAGAATCTGGTCAACTAACTTGGTTTTCATCTCAGGACAACACTGTAATTTCAAGCCAGGGAGTGGGAAAAAATCCACGTCATTGTCTCAGCTCAGAACTAAGTCACCACTTCTGGCAAATTTTACTGTCCAATGAAAGTTTCAGGTCAGGCTATGTCAAGGGTCAAGGATATGGTCCCCTGAAGAATTGTTTTCCTGTTTCCATTCAAATTTGGCTCTGAAATGCACCTGAAACAAATTTTCTGGCATGATATAAATGATTGCTTATATGTATGTTTATTTATATGGAAATCTAAGTGTCTCTATATTTCATCAATTTTCATTTTCAAGTCTGTCATATAATAAGTGTCCATAAGTACATTTTTGGATCTTCTCTCTTTAAAAAAAATTAATTTATTTATTTTAATTTGAGGCTAATTACTTTACTATATTGTAGTGGTTTTGCCATACATTGACATGAATCAGCCATGGGTATACATGTGTTTCCCATCCTGAACCCACCTCCCACCTCCCTCCCCATCCCATCCCTCAGGGTCATCCTAGTGCACAAGCCCTGAGCACCCTGTCTCATGCATCGAACATGGACTGGCAATCCATTTAACAGATGATAATATACATGTTACAATGCTATTCTTTCAAATCATCCTTCCCTTGCCTTCTCTCATAGAGTCCAAAAGTCTGTTCTTATATCTGTGTCTCTTGCTGTTTCACATATAGGATCATTGTTACCATCTTTCTAAATTCCATATATATGCGTTAGTATACTGTATTGGTGATTTTCTTTCTGACTTACATCACTCTGTATAATAGGCTCCAGTTTTATCCACATCATTAGAACTGATTCAAATACATTCTTTTTAATAGCTGAGTAATATTCCATCATGTGTATGTACCACAGCTTTCTTATCCATTCTTCTGTTGATGGAAATCTAGGTTGCTTCCATGTCCTAGCTATTGTAAATAGTGCTGCATGGGGTACATGTGTCCGTTTCAATTTTGGTTTCCTTGGTGTATATGCCCAGCAATGGGATTGCTGGCTTGTATGGCAGTTCTATTTCCAGTCTTTAAAGGAATCTCCACACTG
>SJYX01004376.1:10437-21533 GCA_006410675.1 Oreotragus oreotragus
TTTATAATTGACTGGTTTGATCTCCTTGCAATCAAATATTGATTGCAAATGTTTTCTCCCATTCTGTAGGTTGTCTTTTAGTTTGGTTTATGGTTTCCTTTGCTGTATAAAAGCTTGTAAGTTTAATTAGATCCATTTGTTTATTTTCATTTTTACATCTGTTGCCTTGGGAAACTGACTATGGGTATAATTTATGTTAGAGAATGTTTTGCCTATGTTCTCTTCAGGAGTTTTATGGTGCCATGTCATATGTTTAAGTCTTTAAGCCATTTGAAGTTTATTTTTGTTTATGGTGAGAGGGTGTGAAAAATTTGAATAAATATTGAACTCTAGTTAATTAGATTTGCATCCTGAAATATTTGGGAAGAAATGTACTGATTCAGCAATTTCACTGAAATGCACCAAAAATTAAGATCAACTGATGAATAAGTAGACAGGTGGAAGGATGATAAGACATATGATAAAGCGAGGAGTATGAAATCTAATCATAGAATCTAGGTGGTGGGTATTTGGGTGTTCACTAAAATTCTTTCAATTTTTTAAAATTTATTTTAAAAATTTTATAGTAAGATACTGTAAAAATATTTTAAAGCTACTAGACTGAAAATAAAACCAAATGAAAAAGCCCATAATGGAAAACTGTTTAAGTAGATACTGGAAATATTTACAAACATTTAAAATAATGCTGAAAAACTGGATGTTAACATAAAGAAAAATAAAAGTAGTCCTTTATATATTCTGCAATATATTTCCTTTTTTGAATTATAAAAGTTATATATATTTATATAATAAATATGTGTGTGTGTATATATATATATATATTTATTTATTCATAAGGATGTTTCAGACAGTGGGCAAAGCAAGTGAAAAGACCCTGTGTGTGCTTAGGGAGACCATTGTGGTTGGAGTGCAGAGAGGGAGGGGGGGTGGGCAGGAGCTGAACACAGAAGGGAGACTGAAGGGCAAGGTCATGTAGGGTCTTGAGGCCATAATACAGTCTGATTTTGAGTTCTGTGTGCTGTGAAAAGCCATCAGAGGTTGTGAACTGGGTGTGACGTGATCTGACTTTAGAGGGCCACTCCAGTTGCTGTTGGGCGTGTGGACTGTAAGGGACATGAGGGAAAGCAGGAGGCCAGGTAGTCCTACGATCAGGGCAGAGGAGGAGGATGGTATCTTGCATCAGGGTGGCAGCATGGAGGACGTGAAATTAATCAGGGGCAGACTCTTTTCTGAAGGTAGAGTCAGTAGGATTTATTGGTAGGATTGGTTTGAGATAAGAGAAAAGGAATCTAGGTTGACTCCAGATTTTTGGCTCCAGGAGCTGGAAAAGTGGGAAGTGGATAGATATGAACTGAGATGACCATGACTGGGAGAGGAGCAGGGGGTGGGGGATGATGTGTGATCAAGAGTGTGATCGTAGGTCTGGTTTGACATCTAAGATGCTTATTAGAGCAGCTGAGAATGTCAGCAGGCAGTTGTTTATCCGAGTCTAGGAGTTTAGGGGTTGGGGACAATTTTGAGCATCATCAGCATGAAGGTGGTACTTAAAGCCGTGGAAAGAGGATGTGAAATAAAGGGAAGAGGATGGAGTTTGAGCCCCAGGTGCTGCCAAGTGTGGAGGTGAGGAAGACGAGGGGAGCTAGTAGAGATGCATGGGCGTCTGCGGCCAAGGTGGAGAGAGGAGACTCCAGAGAGTGAGTCTGTTTCAAATGCTGCCGTGCTGGTTCGCTACCTCTGGTTTCTTTCTCTCCCCTTCCCGTCTTTTTTATTGCTCTGGAACTACTTGTCCTAAACTAGTACTTTCATTCTACTCCAAACCCATAATAGCCCAAGTAGGGATGGTGGGGGGAACCATTCAAATCCTTTGATCTGACATCCCAGGTCTTCTACCATCTGGCTCCCTCTCTGTCCCCTGGTTTCCCTTCAGCCCTTTCTTGTCCCACACAACACCAGGCTCACTTGAGCGCAGCCTGGCCTCCCCTCCCTCCAAGTCACCTCCCTCTTTCTCAGCCTGACATTTCTTCTGTCTCTCTTGAGTCCTCAGCCTCAGTTCTCCACTCCCGGACCATCTTCTGATAGGACTTTTTCATAACCACATTTGTCCCTTCCACGCACATCCCCAGTAGTCGCAGGTGGCCCAAGCCATCTAGTATTGCTGGCCCCTGTTTCCCTTCCTCTCCGGTCCCCAATCAGACAGCCTCCTGAGGTTTGGGGACAGGCATCGTCTCTTGCATCTTTTGCCACTCACAGAGGGGACTCAGTGGTCTTACATATCTTAGCTGAGAAGAGAATAATGCTAATTCATAATAAGGCCCAAGGAAACCTGGAAGAATTTTAATACATGATCATGATTTCAAGTACAACTCCTGGGATCCGAGGTTTGTTCTAATCCTAGTCCTGTGACCACAGTCAAGTTTACCTTCCCAAACCCCAGTTTTCTCATCTGCCAAATGCCCAGTTCAGGGTTATTGTAGGAGAGAAATGAGGTGCCTATCTTACAAAGTGCTTAGTGCAATAAAAGCAGACAGTAAGTGGGAGCTCTGATTTTTATTATTGCTATTATGAAAGCTGTCTTTACTATTACTCTTCCCGTTATGGGATGGACAGACACCTGCAAAGGTGGGACAGAGTTGGCACTGTTGATGATGTACTTTGGCATCTGAAATGAAAGGAGTCGTGTGCTTACTTGCTGCTGATCTCTAGGGGAGGTTTGGCAGCACGCATGCCCAGACTTCAGGGAACTCATGCCTTAAATGAAGGAGATGCGGGAGGTATAAACAGTACCCAGAGGCAGGAAACACAGCCTTGGCGATTGCACTTCCGACTCTCAAGTCCAGGGTCCAACCTGAGTGTACTTACACAGCCCAGGGGTAAGATGTTTGCAAATGAAACTGTCCCCCAAAATCCAGGCCCCAATCTCAGCAGTTACAATTGCTCAAATGGGTCAGAGCACCGACTCAGGCTGAAAGGGAGGGACAGAGGAATGGAATGTTTCTCAGAGGAATTTGTGTTATTTTTTTGAGAGCAGACAGAACAGGATATCTTTCTTCATTTCCTCTCTGTAAATTTCTGAGGTTAGTAAGTGGGTGATTGTTACTCAGGAATAGCTGGGTGTGACCCAGATACAGGAGAGTCAGATCAGGGCAGGGCAGGGCCCTGTCAAGTCAGATGAGGGTTTGCTCCTCACCGAGTGGCCTTTGAAGTTGCCATGGAGAACCCGGTCTGGCCATCCCCACCCCTGCCACACAGAGCTTTCTCCATCCAAGGTTAGAATCGTAGGCTGCTGCATCTCTCGTGAGCTCCCCTTTCTTAGACCGTGGGGCTGTGAGGGCAGGCCCCTTAGGCCAGCATGTGGGTGGGAGGCACCTTGGGTTTGATAACTCTCTGCCCTGTGATTCTGAACGAGCTGTTTGCACTCATGGTAACCCAGTAACAGTCAGGGCCTTCCTGTCTGGGTTTAGATAAGCAGCCCATCTTAAGAGCCGGTGAGGCTAGGAAGCCACGCCAGGAAGCATGAGGGCACGTCCCTGGACCCAGAGCACTGCCCGGGGAGCTGGCCAGTGGGCCAGCATGCGGGAGGGCCGCCGCTACCAGGGAGATGGCACCACGTGTGACATCGTGTCTCTCAGCTCACTGCCAGGTCTCCAGAGGCACCAGAGAGGCTGCCAGTGTGCATGCCTGACCCCCACTGCCCGCACCTGCCTGAGTGGCTTCCTGAGAGCTGCAGGGGCTTTAGCACCATCCGGCCTATAAATTTCCACCCCAGGGAAGGACATGAAGTTCAGCCGAGATGTGGCCTCAGGGCTTCGGGGCAGAGGCCCCGTGCACTCAGCCTGAACCCGGCTCCATTTGGAGGGCCAAGGTGTTCCCTTCGTAGGGAAGGAGCCCAGGCTGGCCTCACTTACTCCTGGACACATCCCCTGTGGCCTGGCCTCGTGGTCAGGCAAGTGGCTTGGATTCGTGTCCAAACTTGACCACTTCCTCATTAGGTGACCCACCTTGGGGCAATTTCTTACCCTCCTTTGCCTCCACTTCTTAGCTCAAATATGGGGTTAATAGTAGTGCCCAGAGCAAGTTAACTTTTCAATGCCTCAGTTTCCTCATTTACAAAGTGGAGGTAGTGATGACAGGTACATCACAGGGCAGTTGGAAAGATGAACTAGATGGAATGATTAGGACAGTGCCTCGCAAGTAGAACATGCTGGGCGTGATATAGTTTAGATCCTATAGTCATCCTTTTCAAGGAGCTGCAGCACCTGGGTGAGTGAGTTTGTGAATGGCAGACCTTGATCTGCTCGCTCCCTCCAAGTGCTGGCTTTCTGCGCCCCACCTCCCTGGACTGTCTGCATGCAGAGCTCCCAAACAAACTAGAGGCAGAATTCAAAAGCGGAAATCAAGCCTCCAGACTGCTAACCCCTAGCCTAGCCCCTGGTCCTCTCGGTGGCTCCCTTTGGGGACTGATCCCTTTAGCATTCTTGGCGCAGTCCCAACACTTTCCCCTCTGCCCCCCACCCCCCGCCACTTGTGGGCTGGATGATGCAGCATATCACCAAGAAGTCAGTAGTGCTTTGGGGGTTCCCCTGGGAGGGCACAGGGCTCCTGTCCAGCCCGGTGCCTTGACAGTGGGCGAGGCCTCATATCCCCTCTTCCCATCCTTTGATAAATAAAGAGCTGATTTTTCCATGTGGCGTTTGTCTCTCTCCACAAATGTGGAGGTCTAAGCACAGCCAAGCTTATCTATACAATGGACTTCCTGCTGGTGTTGGATCTACCCCGCTCCCCACTGTGTAATAAATTTATGTCGCCTGAGCACACAGATCTGCTGACGTCCGTGATCCTGGTGGCCTTGGCAGACCCCAGCTCCCCCAGCCTGGGTGGGAAATGCAGACATAAACCCTGGCTGATGTGAATTGTACATCCCTGGTTACAATCAGGCAGCCAGAACAGCGTGGGCCTTGAGGGTGTGTAAGTTCCTTCATCCATCAAATGTTTATTGAGGCCTCCTGTGTGCCAGGCCCCATACTGGACATGGAGATAGCTTTTGTGGAGCTTTTACGCTGGCCTGGGAATCAGGTGCACGTAATTATAACACATGGAGCTTGGTTCTGGGGTGGCACTAAGGACAGAGGAATGTACAATCTGATTTGGGGCTTGGCCTCAGAGCTGACTTTTAATGAAAAATTTTCATTCCTTGGCATGGAATCCTCAGCAGTGAAGCCCGGATGCATCTGGGAAAGGTGGAGAGTTCCTTTGGGTTGAGTTATCATGATGCTTTGCACACGTGGTCTATTTGCACTCTGCCCACCATCCAGAGCGTCAGGTGTGGGCAGGCTGGGAGAACCCTCTTCTTCGCCTACTCCTCTGCCCAGGCGCACTGCAGCTGTGGTTTTCAGCTTCTTGTCAGAACTCCGAGTTCCCATGTTAATCATAACAAGTGTGTTCCTGGAGGAGCTGGCCTGGCTCCGGCCAGCAAGCCTTCTCTCCTGTCTTGATAACATCTGTACCAAATTTTCTCCTTTTATATAATTAGGCCTGTTGGTATTTGCCTTGAGTATGACTGGTGTCTCTGAAATTTCAGGCCCCAAAGTATGAGCTGGGGCCCAGGGTAGTGGGAAAACTGAGCTTTCATCAGTGGGATTTCAGGTTTAGTTGAGAGGGCCAGAGATGGTACACCAGTGACTATTTGCATGAGAAGTGCACAGCAGCCCTCCAGCTGGTGGGAGTGGGAATCCCTGCCTTGCCCGGGGAGCAATTCTGGGTCAGGCCTGGTAGGTGGGCGAATGCAGGGGGCTCCCTTCCTCCCCGCCCTGCCTTTCTTCCCCCCACATCCTCCCGCCCCACTCCGTCTGTGGCCCTGGAGTGACAGAACTCAGCAAACAGGAAAAGATGCGCTAACTGCAAAGAAATGCAGTGAATCCAGACTTTACCCCAAAGCCAACCTCAGAGCGTCGGGGTTTGGAGTCTTGCTTTGAGATGCCCGTCATGGTCTGGCTATGTCCGAGCTGGAGGAGCTGTTTGGGGTGTGAGATAAAGAGGAGAGCTCGGCTTGGGGGAGTTGGTTCTCTGTAGTCAGCTCCAACCAGAAAGGAAGCATTAGGTTTTGCCTACCCGCTGCCTGTCTCTGGAGTGAACTGTATCTCAGTGGTGACTTCATTTCCCCTAACAGAGTTTCCACAAGCTCTCTGGACGGTTCCAGCGAGTAAGCCACACTGATTGTGGTATGGGAGCTTCTGATATGCTTATTTGCAGCTCCCCTTTGGGAGTCTGGAGGCCCCAAATGAGTGATAACTGGATGATGGAATATTTGCTAGGGGAAGGGGAATGCTTTTTTTTTTTTTTTAAGATAAGGTTTGATCCCGAGCAGAAGGGATGTTTCCAGATGCCTGTGTGGTGTCAAGCAGTGATGTGTGGGTACAGATCCCCTTCTCTGTGACTCTGGGGGGTATCCCCAGTTAGTTAGACCCCCCTCCCAAGTTGAACTCTTGCCTCTTAAAGGTTCTTCAGGACCTGTCTAGGGGTAGGGTGGGCTGCTGCGAGGGGGATCTGTCAGCCAAAATACCAACCGCCACTTTCCTATTTTTACTGGAGCAGTGATACTCGTAAGATTTTATTTGAATAGAAGGGCTTTTCCCCAGTGTAAGTAGTTGGTTAGGTCATTTTGTGTCTTCTCTTCTTTTCTAAATGGCTGTAGCTTTCTTGGGAAGGGCCCTTGTCTTGTTCAGTGTTTCAGGATCCAGAGACCTAGTTCAGGACTGGAACGGAAACCCCTTCCTGCCGCTTCTGCCCACACAGTCCCAGTACCTTCAGGACCACGGCCATTCCCCTTTGCTTGCCTTTTCAGACTCCCAGCATCTAGTTCCAGATGAATCCTGGTCTCTTTTCTCTCCTTTCCCCCAAAGTATCCTTCTCTCCATCCACCTGGACTAACAGGTCAGATGCCAGAGCTGAGACTTAAGCCCAGTTCAGTGTAACTGTGAACCTCACGCCTATCTTACTGTGCCTTCCCCGAGTCCTTCGTGGACTCCATTCTTCACGGGCTTTGGCACAGTAATTGGTGTGGGGTAAACCCACAGGTAATGGACATGGGACGTATGAATGGCGGGTCCTGTGATCAGTGTGGGGTAAACCCACAGGTAATGGACATGGGATGTATGAATGGCGGGTCCTATAAGTGTTCGATTTGCACTGGTTAATTTGGGTACATGTGGGTTTGCTCTCCAGTTACACTGCTGACTAGGGAGGAAGTTCTGTCCACGAGGCTGGAGGCCACTGAGTGTCTCTCTCCGCTCTCCCCTCCTCAGTGTCTCATCATTGGGGGAGGACCGTGTGGTCTGCGCACTGCCATTGAACTTGCCTACCTGGGGGCCAAAGTGGTCGTGGTGGAGAAGAGGGACAGTTTCTCCCGGAACAACGTGCTGCACCTCTGGCCTTTCACCATCCACGACCTGCGAGGCCTGGGAGCCAAGAAGTTCTATGGGAAGTTTTGTGCCGGTTCCATCGACCATATCAGTGAGTGGGGCCAGCGGTGGCACCCCATGTGGGGAAGGGGCTGACCTGGGGTGGGGTATTTCTCCACATTGTGGAATCCCCAGGATGTTGCATCTTGCAAGTCTCTGGGGGCTCCTCACATCCAACCGACAGACAGTGCCAGAGCCTGTGCTGTGCCCACGAGGCTGGAAGCACCACGAGGCCAGGGACCATGGTATGTCTTACCACAGTGTCTTTAGGGCATAAAATGGTGCCTGACACATAGTAGATGCTCAGTGCACTTCTGTTGAAGGAATGAAGGAATGATATATGGTAAACAGAGGTAGAGGTAAGTCATATAGTTTCCTGTACCAGGTTTCCTTGAGCTTGAGAGAGAGAGAGGCCATCCTGATGAGGGTCCATCCAGAAAAGGAGGGGGACTGGGAAGGTGGATTTGGGGTCCTGGGCCATCCCTGAATGATTAGTAGGGTGAAGTGAGCACTGAGGAGCTTCCTGTGCTGATGTTACTTAGGCCTGGGTCTTTCGAGGTAAGATCTGTGCAGGCTTTGGGAGAGAAGCCTCCTTCCTCCTCATGCTTTACAGGGAAGAGGTCTTTTTTTTTTTTTAATTCATTTGGCTGTGCCAGTTACTTACATCACTCAGGAGCTTTAACTGTGGCATGTGGGATCTAGTTCCCTGACCAGAGATCAAACCCGGGCCCACAGCACTGGGAACCTGGAGTCTTAGCCACTGGACCAGCAGGGGAGGAGTCTTTAGTCATTTTATATACAGCAATCATAACTTGTAAAAGTCAGGGAAGTTACTATTGTGGGGAGAGTTAAGGGTTTGAATAGATTTGGGTCCATTTTCTGTGTGACTTGGGTCAGATTTCTCACCTTCCTCCAGCCCCAGTTTTGTCTCCCCTAAATGTGATCGATGCCTGCTTACCAAGAGAGCTGAGAGGATTGATCGAATGAGGTCACGTGTGAAATGTGCTTATCACTGTACCTGGCCGGTCTAAGTGTTCAGGAAGCGCTTTGCATCCAGCAGGGTACGATGAACAAGAAGCAGCCAGGATCCCCAAATTCAAATAAATTCAGAGCTGCAATCTCTCAACCAGTGAGCGGAAGGAGAACCCTGAGACCCATGCTCTTATGAGGACAGGCACTGATGGGAAAAGGGTGTGGGGCTGGGGTGAGAACAACTGGAATTAGCAGCCAGACAGGGTCTAATTTAGTCAGATACAGGAGACCTTACCAGCAGGGGCCCAGGGTTTGTTCCCGCCCTGGGATGAGAAAATTCCGAGAGTCCATTGGAAAGAAATTTGGATTTGCCCAGAAGGCTGCAGTGTCAGCTTTCCAGATATTCCTTACCACCCACGGAAGAATGTATGTTGGTACCAGTTTAGAATGACAACATTAAGCACCACTTTCCCATCGAGCCTTCTTGAGGGGCAGAGCTGATCACCAGGAGGCCTCAAAGGAGGCCAGGCTGTCTTTCTAGCCAGGGGAACCCTCACTGCTCCACTGACGGGGCCCCCACTTAACCCCTGGTTCTTGTGTGTGGAAATACGGGCAGGACTGTGAAACTGATTCAAAGTTCAGAGTGATCGTTGTCAAGGGCAGCTCTAATACCTGTGAGAAGCGGGGCAGGAGAATTTATTGAGTACCTACTTACTGGGTGCTGAAACCAGATAGACTAGGAACCTTGAAACCAAGAGGAGAAGCCTGCCCACCCGCATGGCCTATTTCCTGGCATGGGCTCTTTAAGCACCGGCTGATTGGCTTCCTTTCAAGCTGGCCATGGGCTCCAGCCCCAGCTGTGACCTGGTTTTCAGCTTTGCTCAGCAGTTTTCCGCCGGTCCTGTGTCAGCATCCTCCTCCAGTTCCCACCGTGGCCATCTCAAGCCTCCACCACAGCCTCCTCAATCTGAGCAGATGGCCTCCCTCCATCCGCTTCCCTCTGACGCTCTGCAGAAGAGAAGCCGCCGGCGGGAACTCCCCCTGCCAGTCCCTCTCCTTCCTCCTGTGCCCTCCTCTCCCCAGTGCCCATTTCTCCCTCTCAGCCCGAAGTCAGAGGCAGAACTGGTCACTTCCCCTCCAGCCCTAGATGCTCTCACTTTCCTTCTCGTCTTTTCCCCTGCCCTTCCTCACTCGGCCCCTCCAGTCCTCTGATAGAGCCCATTGCTTTTCTTTACCTCAAAGTACTCATTCTAGAAAGAGGCAACTTAGACTTCGCCTCCACTTTCCACTCATGCCGGCTTCCACGGTGGTCTGATTTCTCCCCAGTATTGTGCTAAAGGGACTCTCTCCAGAAGCTTCCCTTCCTCCCGTGCCCCGGCCTCCTGCAGCCTTCATATTCTTAATCTCTCCAAAGAACCTCGTATTCTCGGTCCCTCCTCCCTTGCCTTTCAGGACTGCAGCTCAGACCCTGTTCTGCCACCCTGCTGACCCCAACTACCAGGTCCTGCCCCATTCTGTTTACCCATGTTTCCTCCATTAGATGGGGTTCCATATCTCCTGGGCCTGGTATGGCTCTGAGTGATGGTAGATGTTCAATAAATGTTCAAGGAGTGAAGCCCACAAAATGCAGAGGGACCCACAGGTAATCTGAAACTTTGTGCTCTCAGAAATGTATTTGGAGGCATGCCCATTTGTGCTCCATGGCAGGGACAAAATGGAAGAACAAAGAGCCACTCATTGGGAGAGTTTGGGAGAGTGTCTGGAGGTGGAAAACATGAGTCTAGCTTTGTGGGGAGGATTCCCCACTCCACCCATTACCAGGGATGGCTGAGAGCTCAGGTAGAGTAAGCCATTTACTCTCTGACTGTGCGTAACTCGTTACTCGCTCTCCGCTTGCTTCTCTTTCCATCTTCGTCTTGTCAAACCCACAGCCCAGCTCAGGAAGGAGGCAGAAAAGAGTCACCCCCATGATACCAGGTGTCATCCACCTGACAGCTAGAGCACAGTCTTGGAGTCAGACAGATCTGGATCCACGTTCCAGTTTTGCTCCTGTGTGAGCCTGAGCAAGTCACTTAGCCCTCAGTTCAGTTCAGTCGCAGTCGTGTCTGACTTTGCAACCCCATGAATTGCAGTACGCCAGGCCTCCCTGTTCATCACCAACTCCTGGAGTTCACTCAGACTCATGTCCATCGAGTCAGTGATGCCATCCAGCCATCTCATCCTCTGTCGTCCCCTTCTCCTCCTGACCCCAATCCCTCCCAGCATCAGGATCTTTTCCAATGAGTCAACTCATCACATGAGGTGGCCAAAGTACTGGAGTTTCAGCTTTAGCATCATTCCTTCCAAAGAACACCCATATCTGATCTCCTTTAGAATGGACTGGTTGGATCTCCTTGCAGTCCAAGGGACTCTCAAGAGTCTTCTCCAACACCACAGTTCAAAAGCATAAATTTTCAGCTTTCTTCACAGTCCAACTCGCACAACCATACATGACCACAGGAAAAACCATAGCCTTCACTAGACAGACCTTTGTTGGCAAAGTAATGTCTCTGCTTTTGAATATGCTATCTAGGTTGGTCATAGCTTTCCTTCCAAGGAGTAAGCGTCTTTTAATTTCATGGCTGCAGTCACCATCTGCAGTGATTTTGGAGCCCCCCAAAAATAAAT
>SJYX01004376.1:24093-129552 GCA_006410675.1 Oreotragus oreotragus
TGTTTCCCCATCTATTTCCCATGAAGTGATGGGACCAGATGCCATGATCTTCGTTTTCTGAATGTTGAGCTTTAAGCCAACTTTTTCACTCTCCTCTTTCACTTTCATCAAGAGCCTCAATTTCTCATCTCTAAAACTGGAGTAATTATCCCAAAGGGCCACTGTAAGGGTTAAATGAGAAAGCAGTGGAAGGGTTAAATGAGAGAACATAGGGTGCGTGGCACATAATTAGTGCTCAGTAGTGTTCATTATTGGTACAGGCATCCCCTGGAGAAATTGCAGGTTTGGTTCTAGACCATCAAAACAAAGCAAATATTGAATAAAGCAAGTTACATGAATTACAGTGCATGTAAAAATGATGTTTACACTATGCTGTAGTCTATCTAATGTATATGCATATGGAATTAGGTGTAAAAAAGCAATGTAAATACCTTAATTTTAAAATGCTTTATTGCTAAAAAAAAATGCTAACCATGATCTGAGCCTTCAGTGAGTTTTGTAATAGTAAACATCAAAGGTCACTGATCACAGATCACCATAACAAATATAATAATAATGAAAAAGTTTGAAGTATTTTTAGAATTGCCAAAATATGACACAGAGACACAAAATGAGCAAATGCTGTTGGAACCCTGTATCAAGTATACTGGATACAGGGTTGCCACAAATCTTCAATTTGTAAAAAACACAATATCTAGAAAGTGCAATAAAATGAGAAATGGCTTTATGTTGTTATGCTCAGAAATCATGTGGTAATTAGACAGTGTTCTGCATGCAAGAGGCACTCAGACATTGTTAATGACAGTTCATCTCTTTCAACTTCCTTTCTAACAGGTATTCGTCAGTTGCAGCTCATCCTATTCAAGGTGGCCTTGATATTGGGGGTTGAAATCCATGTGAATGTGGAGTTTGTGAAGGTTCTAGAGCCTCCTGAAGATCAAGAAAATCAAAGTACAGTATAATTTTCCTTTTGGTCTAGAAATCAGATATTGTGAAATGGAAACAACATTTGCAACTCCCAGAGGATGCTTCTGTCATAATTATTCTGGGGCTGTTTGACATAATTCCATCAAAGGATATTTTACTGTTTTGGATCATTGCTGTCACTTTAGGTTTGTTCTTCAGCTCCCAGGGGATTTATTAGAGACATGAGTTTGATCTCTGGGTAGGGGAGATCCCCTGGAGTAGGAAATGACAACCTGCTCCAGTATTCTTGCCTGGAAAATTCCATGGGCAGAGGAGTCTGGTGGCCTATAGTCCATGGGGTTGCAGAGTCAGACACAGCTGAACACACACGCACATTAAGCCTGTAATTTGGTTACCTTGTCACTAGGAGGCAGTACTTTGACAGATGAAGTCTAAGAAGTAAGTGGGAAAGAAAACATAGATTTGGTTATCTGATAAAATTCATTCACATGCTCTTCAAGCTGTATGTACACACACAGATACGTGGATATACTTACTGTACCTGTATCATATTTTAAAATATTTAAAAAATATTTAATTTTCATTTAAATGAAAATGAAGTTTTGAGAGCAAATGTGAAATAAATGTTTGAAATATTATTTGCCCTATAATATTTTTTAAGCATTATTGAAAAATAATTTATAAACCATAAAATTCATCCACTTTAAGTATGTCATATTGAGTAATTTTTCTCTTGTTCCTTTTAGTATTTTATAAAAATTCTGATCTTTTATATTCACCATGGCCAGAGTTTGTTCATGATGCCTCTATATCTTAATACGAAACTCTTCTGCTGCTGGAAAGGGCTTTCAATTCTGGGTCCAGTTTTGTGTCAGAAACCTTGTAGTTTCACACATAGGTTACAATCCTGATTTCTCCTTCCTTTGCCCAGAATATTGACATTTTAGGGGAGACATTAGTTGGCTTTTGTGGCAGGACAGTATGTGTGATTTGACTCATGTCAAATTATGTGCTCTTAACCTTTCCCAGATCCCTGTGTGCTGTGCTTAGTTACTCAGTTGTTTCTGACTCTTTGCAATACCATGGACTTTAGCCCACCAGGCTCCTCTGTCCATGGTGGTTCTCCAGGCAAGAATACTGGAGTGGGTTGCCGTACCCTCTCCAGGGTCTCAAACCAACCCAGGGATCTTCCCAACCCAGGGATCAAACCCAGGTCTCCCACATTGCAGGCAGATGCTTTACCTTCTGAGCCTCCAGGGAAGCCCAAGAATACTCGAGTGGGTAGTCTGTCCCTTCTCCAGGGGATCCTCCCAATCCAGGAGTCAAACCAGGGTATCCTGAACTGCAGGCAGATTCTTTACCAGCTAAGCTACCAGATCTGTAGTGGGTATTAAATTCTAATTATGGGTAACCAGCAAGATTTCATCTGAGAATTGTTCCATAGACTCCCAGCCTTTATAGAAACCAGTAAAACCAGGCATGGAATTGGCACTGCTGATTTACCTTTTCCTGGACTGAACTGAAACTGAACCAGAAGGACTCCAAATACAAGTGTGAATCTGAGCAGTCTGGGTCTTTCCTTTGGAGCCTCTATCTGGGGTGCCTGTACCTGGTGGCATTGTCCATTTCTCATGGCCAACACAGTCGGGGGCATGTAATCACTCTGTCCTCCCATCTCTCACTGCCAACTCATCTCATTTTTCTGTCCTGGCAGAAATTGGCTGGCGGGCAGAATTTCTCCCTGCAGATCACTCTCTGTCGGAATTTGAGTTTGATGTCATCATTGGCGCAGATGGCCGTAGGAACACACTGGAAGGTAATGACTTTTCTTAGGGCTGAGAATGGAGGGATGGGGGTGGGAAAGGGTGTATCAGGAAAGGCATGGAGAATGGGTGTAAGATGGTAGGTGCCAAAGCTGGACTGGGGGTCTTGATAGAGGGGCAAACTGCCCTGCTCTGCTTGAGGCTAAGCATTTAGAGAAAACCATTTAATTCTCTTTGAAGCTCTGTAATTTGGGAATAGCAGGACCTCTCAGAACATTGCTATAAGGACTCGTCTAAGACTCGTATGTAACCATTCTTTTTAAAGGTTAAACATCATGGAAATTAAAAGAAAAAATCAATATACATTTATTGAACACCTGCTAGTGTGCAAGCCAGGGTGCTAAGTACTTTCATACTTCTTCTGACTAAGAGAATCATTTTATACTGTTGATGGTATTGGTTTACTGTGAAGTATAATACGCTAGAAGGAGGACCTCATCTCTTCTCTTAACTTACAGCATGCTCACTGCTGGTCAGTAAGATAAGTTTAGCCCAAACTGTCAAGGAATAAAACTACACCTCTCTGCTTCTAAGTTTGGAAGCATAACACGTTTTTTAGGGGAGAATCTAGAATCTATTAGGACCCTGGTTTGAAGACCAGCTGGTCCCACATGGCATCTCTTGGGCTGAGGACAGGTCTGTTTTTCAAGCTTGCCTTGCTCAAAGGCTATAGCCTGCAGATGTCTGCCGGGGAGGGCACCTTCACTGAGGACAGAACACACTCCCCGAACTAGGGTTGGTCTGCCAGACCTCAGGAAGTGTGGTCCTCCTCGCCAGGGCCCTTCCCACCTGCTGTACTGTGCTGCTCCTTTCCTCTCCCTTTACTTCCACACCCACTCCCCTACCCCAAGCAGTTAATACTGGATATCGATCAAGAAAATGTTTAAGCTGCCCACCTGAATGTTGTACTGTTAGTTTATGAGGCCATTCTGGTGGTTTGTAAGTCTGAATATAAAAACCCAGGATCCACGCCCGCCTTGAGGATGGTTTGACATTTTGTTAACATAAGTAGGGCAGGAAGGGAGAGAACCGTCTGAACAACTTAAGACCAGGTAAGCAGACGCGAGCAGATTTCTCAAATGGCACTCTTGGCATCTGGGGCCAGGTAGTTTTTGTCGTGGGGACTGTCATGTGTGTTGTAGGATGCTTAGCGGCATCCCTGACCTCTACCCACTAGACACCAGCAGCGCCCTTAGTTGTAGCAACCAGAACCATCTTCACACTTGGCCAAATGCCCACTGGGGGGCAAAATCACCTCCAATTAAAAAACACTAGAGACTACTGACCATTATTGACCACTTCCACAAAGGTCTAATGAAGAACCAAAATGAGAGAGTGTTGAACAGAAACTCAAGATTTTTAGTCAAAGAGATTTTCAGCAAAGAAGTTTGGAATCACCATGCTAGTGGTAGAGAACCTGCCTGCCAATGCAGGAGACACAGGTTTGATCCCTGGCTTGGGAAGATCCCCTGGAGGGAGGGCATGGCAACTCCACTCCAGGATTCTGGCCTAGAGAATCTCCTGCAGGGAGGAGCCTGGAGGGCTACAGTCCATAAGGTCACAAAGAGTGGACTGGATTTAGCATTAGCATGAGTCTTAGCATATGCAAAGGAGAGGGGAATCCCCACTGGTGCTGAAGACAGTGGTTCTGTCTGCTTGCAAGATAAATGCCTTGAGTTAAGCTAAGTAAACAGCAGTCAGTACCTGGGGCTGGGGTGGAAAGGAAATTCTGGACTGAAGGAAAAGACAAATGCTAAAAAGTAAGGGGATTAGAAGGTGGTGGTCCATTGAAATGGGACCACCTGTTGGTGATCCTCTGTCTAATCGCCCGTGATATTGTGATTTATAATAAGGCAAATATATCTGGGTCTTTGTCCCCTTTCTGGCATAGCTCCCCAAACCCTTGGAATTTCCTGAGTGATAAGAACAAGAGGAGCATCTTTTGTTATGATATTTGTCTGTGGTTCCTGAAAACTTTTCAGAACCATAAAAGTGAAATGGCTGTGTTGTTCTTCACAATGAGCTCCTTTCCACCACACCTGAGTGTATGTTAATGAAGTGAGTTTTGGAAAGCGCCTAAGAAAGGGAGGGGATTGGTTGCCCAGGGAGCCAAAAAAAAAAGATTAGAGGGTTGGAATTTTTAATCCTATCTCCTGACCTCATGGAGCTCAGTGACCAGTGACTTAATCACTCATGTGTCTGTAATAAAGCCTCGGGGCGGGGGGGGGAATACCCAAAGGAAAGGGTGTGGAGAGCTTCTGGGTTGGTGAACAAGTGGAGTTTTGCAGAGAGTGGAGTGTAGCATGCTTGGAATGGGTGTGAAAGCTCTAACTTTCCCTACACCTTGCCCTAAGCATCTCTTCCACTTGGCTGATCCTGAGTTATTTAGTAAGATATTCTCTGAGTTCTGAGAGCCACTCTAGAAAATTAATCAAACCCAGGAGGGAGTTCTTGAACCTACAATCTAGAGCTGGTTAGTCAGAAGCATTGGTGATGACAGGGGCTTATAACTGGCATCAGAAATAGAAGACTGAGCTCTTAACCTGTGGGATCTGATCTTATCTCTGTGTAGGTAGTGTCAGAATTGAGTTGAAGTATAGGACACACCGCTGCTATCCTGAAATTGCTAGTTGGCATGTGAGGGAAAAGGGAAAAAAAAAAAAAACATTGTAATTGGGTGCAGAATTCTTATGGCCATTAAAAAAGTGATTTCAATGTACACCATTGAAAACTATAAGAACCTCAATTAGTCACTGAACTAAAACAACTGCAAGTTAGAATTCCATCTATCCATTATACATATATGGAGTGAGTACTAAATGCCAGTCACTGTGGACTGGAGACTGAAAGAGAATTTGTTAAAAATCTCTGTCCCACAGAAATTCAATCTCATAATTCTACTTATCAAATGGGAAAAAACATGAAAAATGCTATCACAGTAGTTTTAATTGTGTAAGTTTAAATTGCATGTGGGTCTTTCATGAGACTACCTTGCAGCAATGTCTGTATCTGCTTCTTCTAAAGATAATCTTTCCACGGGGGGTGGGGGGGATGGTTTCAGGATGGTTCTAGGGCATCACATTTATTGTGCACTTTATTTCTATTATATCAGCTCTACCTCAGATCATCAGGCATTAGATCCCAGAGGTTGGGGACCCCTGTTCTAAAGGATGAGCCCTATGATTGCCCACTGGAGAAGCACACTGTTGTTTTGGAAGCCTAGCCAGGATAATTGGTCTGAGAGATTTGGGGGAAGAAACAAGTCCCACTGAGAAAGGCCTCCAATGGGTTTCTCCCTCAGGGACAAACGTTAGCATTTCTGTCTGCCTTTATACTCTAGATCCAAAATTCTGGTTTCACTGTCCCATGGGCCATCTGAGAGTAGCTTTCTCAGTAATCTTTTCCAGTTTTCACATCAAATCCAGAAGAAAGACTCACTCTTCCCCTTTACCTCACACAGGGTTCAGAAGAAAAGAATTCCGTGGGAAGCTGGCTATTGCAATCACCGCGAACTTCATCAACAGAAACAGCACAGCTGAGGCCAAGGTGGAAGAGATTAGCGGTGTGGCTTTCATCTTCAATCAGAAATTTTTTCAGGATCTTAAAGAAGAAACAGGTGGGACCTTCACCTTTCTCCAAACCAGGCTATTGTTCATGCCTCTCTGTTCTGTATAGGGGTTGGAGTGGGGTGGAATGGGGAGGGGTGGGGGCATTTGGCTTTCCTAGCTCTTGGCACCAAGAGACTCACTCTGGTAAAGTGGAAGCAGGAGTTTCTCTTTAGGATAATAATGGACAGAAGTCCTTCAGGGACAGGAAGTCTTCTTGAGGGAAATTTCCAGATGTTGTACCTGAAAACAGGTAACCATTTATTTATATAGCCATCTGTACTCAGGAGACATTTACTGATTGCCTGTCATATTTGCTGTTGTTCAGTCACCAAGTCGTGTCTGGCTCTTGGCGACCCCATGGACTGCACCATGCTAGCCCTCTCTGTCTCTTACCATCTACTGCAATTTGCACTCAATTTCGTGGGATACACAGTTGAGGTTGACATGGTCTCCTCCCAACAGTGGCTCCTTGTCTGGGGAGAGACAGCCACATAAACCATCCTAAAACAGGCTGGTGAATCTATGCCCTGTCAGTGTGGGGTTCCAGGAGCACTCTGATGGGGAATCAGCAACCTGTGGGTGGTCCAAAAAGAGGCATAGGTGCTTTGATCAGTGTACCAGCTGCCCTTCCCTCCAGGGATGGTCAGGGATATGGAGGATGGGTCATGACACCCAAGGGCATCGGTTGTCTCTCAACCGTGGGACTTGAAGAAAGGACTCACTCATTTCCTCAGCAAATATCTATTGAACACCTACCATCCATTTTCCAAGGGCATGAGATAGAGGGGTTGGCAAAACAAAAATCCCTCTTTCAGAGTTTATATTCTATAGGTGTTGTGGGGGTGTGGGGGGTGACCATCAATAGGCAAATCAATTACTGACATGTCAGGTGGTCTGTAAGCATAGTGGAGAAAAAATCATGCAGGGTGAGGGAGAAGAAGGGTGAAACTCCTGTTCCCAATTGAGTAAAAATCAGATTTTTTTTCCCTTTCTTTTTAACCTGATTTGAAATACATATATGTCTCCTTGAAAAGGCAGTGTAACAATGTTAAATAAAACTTTTATACTAAAAATAGATCATTAACACCCAGCACCACCTAGCACAGGAACAGTCATTTTCATGTAGTCCTTTTCGGTAATTCTCCACTGGCATCCTTTTTACATGGCCGGAGCTTTCACCGCAGTGGCAACACTGTTGTTCTGCTTTTCTAATTCAGCATCACATTTTAAATGTTGTCCACTGTGCCCAGTCCTCCTGACGGTCAGGTTTGTTTGGAATAGCTCATGCAGTGAATATATTGTCACTCACTGCTGAAGCATTTAAACCAGGGGTTGGCAAACCATGATTTGCCATGCATTTTTGTATTGCCTTCAATCTAAAAATGATTTTAATATTTGTAAATGGCTGCAGNAACTGCAAGTTAGAATTCCATCTATCCATTATACATATATGGAGTGAGTACTAAATGCCAGTCACTGTGGACTGGAGACTGAAAGAGAATTTGTTAAAAATCTCTGTCCCACAGAAATTCAATCTCATAATTCTACTTATCAAATGGGAAAAAACATGAAAAATGCTATCACAGTAGTTTTAATTGTGTAAGTTTAAATTGCATGTGGGTCTTTCATGAGACTACCTTGCAGCAATGTCTGTATCTGCTTCTTCTAAAGATAATCTTTCCACGGGGGGTGGGGGGGATGGTTTCAGGATGGTTCTAGGGCATCACATTTATTGTGCACTTTATTTCTATTATATCAGCTCTACCTCAGATCATCAGGCATTAGATCCCAGAGGTTGGGGACCCCTGTTCTAAAGGATGAGCCCTATGATTGCCCACTGGAGAAGCACACTGTTGTTTTGGAAGCCTAGCCAGGATAATTGGTCTGAGAGATTTGGGGGAAGAAACAAGTCCCACTGAGAAAGGCCTCCAATGGGTTTCTCCCTCAGGGACAAACGTTAGCATTTCTGTCTGCCTTTATACTCTAGATCCAAAATTCTGGTTTCACTGTCCCATGGGCCATCTGAGAGTAGCTTTCTCAGTAATCTTTTCCAGTTTTCACATCAAATCCAGAAGAAAGACTCACTCTTCCCCTTTACCTCACACAGGGTTCAGAAGAAAAGAATTCCGTGGGAAGCTGGCTATTGCAATCACCGCGAACTTCATCAACAGAAACAGCACAGCTGAGGCCAAGGTGGAAGAGATTAGCGGTGTGGCTTTCATCTTCAATCAGAAATTTTTTCAGGATCTTAAAGAAGAAACAGGTGGGACCTTCACCTTTCTCCAAACCAGGCTATTGTTCATGCCTCTCTGTTCTGTATAGGGGTTGGAGTGGGGTGGAATGGGGAGGGGTGGGGGCATTTGGCTTTCCTAGCTCTTGGCACCAAGAGACTCACTCTGGTAAAGTGGAAGCAGGAGTTTCTCTTTAGGATAATAATGGACAGAAGTCCTTCAGGGACAGGAAGTCTTCTTGAGGGAAATTTCCAGATGTTGTACCTGAAAACAGGTAACCATTTATTTATATAGCCATCTGTACTCAGGAGACATTTACTGATTGCCTGTCATATTTGCTGTTGTTCAGTCACCAAGTCGTGTCTGGCTCTTGGCGACCCCATGGACTGCACCATGCTAGCCCTCTCTGTCTCTTACCATCTACTGCAATTTGCACTCAATTTCGTGGGATACACAGTTGAGGTTGACATGGTCTCCTCCCAACAGTGGCTCCTTGTCTGGGGAGAGACAGCCACATAAACCATCCTAAAACAGGCTGGTGAATCTATGCCCTGTCAGTGTGGGGTTCCAGGAGCACTCTGATGGGGAATCAGCAACCTGTGGGTGGTCCAAAAAGAGGCATAGGTGCTTTGATCAGTGTACCAGCTGCCCTTCCCTCCAGGGATGGTCAGGGATATGGAGGATGGGTCATGACACCCAAGGGCATCGGTTGTCTCTCAACCGTGGGACTTGAAGAAAGGACTCACTCATTTCCTCAGCAAATATCTATTGAACACCTACCATCCATTTTCCAAGGGCATGAGATAGAGGGGTTGGCAAAACAAAAATCCCTCTTTCAGAGTTTATATTCTATAGGTGTTGTGGGGGTGTGGGGGGTGACCATCAATAGGCAAATCAATTACTGACATGTCAGGTGGTCTGTAAGCATAGTGGAGAAAAAATCATGCAGGGTGAGGGAGAAGAAGGGTGAAACTCCTGTTCCCAATTGAGTAAAAATCAGATTTTTTTTCCCTTTCTTTTTAACCTGATTTGAAATACATATATGTCTCCTTGAAAAGGCAGTGTAACAATGTTAAATAAAACTTTTATACTAAAAATAGATCATTAACACCCAGCACCACCTAGCACAGGAACAGTCATTTTCATGTAGTCCTTTTCGGTAATTCTCCACTGGCATCCTTTTTACATGGCCGGAGCTTTCACCGCAGTGTCAACACTGTTGTTCTGCTTTTCTAATTCAGCATCACATTTTAAATGTTGTCCACTGTGCCCAGTCCTCCTGACGGTCAGGTTTGTTTGGAATAGCTCATGCAGTGAATATATTGTCACTCACTGCTGAAGCATTTAAACCAGGGGTTGGCAAACCATGATTTGCCATGCATTTTTGTATTGCCTTCAATCTAAAAATGATTTTAAAATTTGTAAATGGCTGCAGAAATATCAAAAGAGCAAATTTAAAGGAAAAGTTAAAAAGTTATGAATTCAAGTTTCATTGCCCATCAATAGAAGTTTATTAGAATGCAGCCAGGCTGGTTTGTTTACCTGGGTGCCATGAGGGCTTGCAACACAGATCGGATAGCCCTCAAAGCCCAAAATATTTACTCTCTGGCCGTTTACGGTAAAAGTTTGTGGACTTTACTGTTACTGATAAAACTGCTGTTGCATTATTTCTGTAAGGTACTGTTCTAGGAATGGGATTAGTTATTGAGCCAGACTCTGCCTCTCACTGGCCACAGTGATGTGTGTCCCCTGCACGACCTTCTGAGTGTCACCACAGTGGCATTATTTTTTAAAAAAATATTTCCTCCCAGCATATTTTGCCCTTTTGAATGATTTAAGAATTCTCCAGCCCTCTCTTCTCCTCAAAAACCAAGACAATAAACAAACCACCAAATACAAATTATGACAGGATGTTGAGTGTGTTTTTCCAAATATTTCAGTGAGCTTCCTTCACACTTTGTTGCGGTCCTCACCTTTGGCCGTTTTTCGACAATGCCCTCACAGAGTGACAGCAATGAATTTCCTGGATCCTCTGGGGGGCCCTAGGCATGGATGGCTGTTTCCTATTTAACAGTAATAAAGGGGTTTCCATGGTTACCCAGCACGCCTCTGTGATAACTGCTAAGTTGCCTTAAACCTGTTCCTTTTTCTCCTAAGAAGCCACACCAGTGGTTCTCAAACTTGAGGGTGAATCAGAATCACCGGTAAGGTCTCTTCAAGCACAGATTGCTGGCCAGACGCCCCAGAGTTTCCCATTCGGTAGGCTGGGGTCAGGCCCCAGTTATTTGCATTAATAAGTCTTCAGGTGATGCTGCTGGCTAGAGATCCTCCTTTCAGAAACACTGAGCTAAGCTGTTATTTTATGGCATTGTTTTAAATGGGGACATCTAGCCTAAAAAGTCTTTTGCAGGTGATGGAAATTTCAAAAAGATACAACCCAGTCCTCTGAATTGTTCTGCCAGAGCCACCTGGGTTTTCACACGTAACAGGAGGATGGTAGAAATGTCTCTTAGTCTTTGGAGAATTCATATAGCTCTTGCGTCTCTGTTCACATGGAGGAAACGGTGGATGGGACTTGGATTCAGACACACTATGGTTCAAATCCTGGTTCTGTTGCCACTTAACTGCCGTGCACGTGCCACGGACAGCACTGTGCCTTTCTGCAACATGTGCTCTGCTCTGACTTGGAAATACTGGTCCACAACCCCGAAGAGCTTTGTGAGTTTTAAAAGAAATAGAGGCTTAATCGCATTGCATTATATATATATATCAAATCAGTATCCTGAACACCTTAAACCTACACAAAGTTATATCTCAATTTAAAAAGAAAATAGTATCTTTGTGGGACTATGAAGGCTGTGTTGACTTGGGTAAATTCCAGCACTCGACTTTATCTTTGCCAGCCTTCTATATCTTCAAAACTTGTCTAACACAAATATTTTGCAGATAAATAATGAGACCTATAATGAGACAAAGCAGGATTCCTAACACATAGTAGGCGGTGAAGAAGTAATATTGTGTCCATAACCTTCTCTTTTCAGGGATTGATCTTGAGAACATTGTTTACTACAAGGACTGCACCCACTATTTTGTTATGACCGCCAAGAAGCAGAGCTTGCTTGACAAAGGTGTCATCATAAATGTACGTATCTCTTATCTCTTGGCTGTGTATCAGTCCTGTCTTTCCCTTTGGGACCTGGGCTGGCAGCATCGGTGAGTGTGGGAGTAGATGTTGTTCTGCCAGAAACTGAGTCGGGGTGGGGGGAAGAGGGACTGTAGAGGAAGGCACCACCCCCCATCAAGTCCTCCTTGGTGGCGCATGAATGTTGGATGGAGGAGCCCACACTAACAATAAGAGGCAGGGGTGTTTCTGCAGAGAGCTGGACTGGGGGGTTGCTAAGATTCTCACTCAAGTGTCAGTGACGGTCTTTACCATGTGTCTCATTTACCACTTCCTCCTTTTCTAGGCTGTCACATATAATTTGGAGGCAGATGGTGGTTCATTGTCCTAGTGGGACATGGGCACATTTACTTGCGAATTTCATGCTGTGGCCTCATTGTCATGGTTTGGGGGAAAGCATTATTGTAGTCAAGAAGATTCAAGTTGAATCTTGGCTCTGCCATGTATTAACTCAGGACTGTGACTAAGCTGCTTGTCTTCTCTGAGCCTCAGTCTTCTCATCTGCAGAATAGGAATAATAGTTTCTGTCTAAAAGGATTGTTCAGAGGAATATATTTTTAAATGTATGCAGAGCACTGACATGTTGCAGGCTTGTAGATTCCCCCTGCAGCGTCTCTGCCTGGTTTGGACACCTGCTTTTTTGTCCTGCTGTCCTTCCTGGCCTCTGCTTCCTGCTTTTGCACCTTCCTGCTTATACAGAGAGCAGGGTTGCAAGGGAAGAGCACATGGAGTGACCGGCCCTGGGCTGACAGCTTCTTTGGTCAGGGTTCAACCCTTCCAGAGCCCTGGTTGCTGCTGCCGCTGCTGCTGTGGCCTTAAGATAAGGATCATGCAATCCAAGGTCAGCCTGCTCTCAGGGGGTCGGCCTGTAGCCCAGGCAGCATGGTGACCATTCATTGACACTTGTCAGAGAAGAATGCGCCTATCTTCATGCCAGCTTGTGTTGGCAGCCGGCTGGGCAGCTTTAGTAACCCAGCCCTCCCCTGGGCCTCCTCTGCATCAGCTCAGAGCTTTGCTGAGAGCCTGAGTTGCTGGACAGGAGGCTGGGAATGGGAGGAGGGGTAGTGAATGAAGTCAACTTAGCCCAATCAGCGGATGTGGGTTTCAACATCTGGTGCCCCACTGCTGACCCGGTCTGGGGGAGCTAAGGCCGTGCCCCCTTTTCCCCTCTGCTCCGCAGATGTGCCTCCCAAAATTACCTCCTCCACTGGGATGCCTATGTCACATAGTGAAGGACTATTTAGGGCCCAAGGAGCAGGTACGGTGGGTACCTTAGCTTGGAAGGCGCGACAGAAGTTCTTCTTAGCCCATCTCTGGGGAGTCAAGCCAAGTTTGAAGTCGGGTTCCCGTGTCGCTGGCTGAGAGCTCTGGCCTTCTGGGATGCTGAGGGTCCTCCTGGTCATCCCAGGGTGTTTGTCCTGGCCACAACATGTTGCTCGTGGTGACTTGATTTTTTGGCATTGCCAAAGCCCCTCCATGCTCCCCTCAGGCTCTGTGCCATGGCACAGGTGAGTGGGAACTTTGAGCTTTGGTCCCATAATTACTGCAGGAGCTGGGGGTCCTTGGTTGTCCCCATCAAGGCCTTCCTTCTGCCTCAGAGAATCTGGGAGCATCATCTGAGCTGGTGCAGAAGGTCCTTGAGATATAAGACATGAACTCTAGAAATTGGAGGCCGGACTGGACATGGGAGAACTAGACACCGTTTGGTTCAGGGGTCCTGCATAGAGTCTCCAGGTGTCCAGCCAAGCTCTATAGTATTTGCACAAGCTGAGAGCTGACCTGTCTACGCCAATCGACTTAAATTGCCCTTCTTTACTTGCTCCCAGAGGAATGGCAAATCCTGTTTTCCTGTCTCTACATGGCCCAGCATCTTCCTTGAGATACATAATGTGATGAGTGAATGTTTGCTGAATGACTAACTGACCTACTTCCCCATCTATTCCTGCTGATCTCTGGGCCTTTTCCCGTGACTACCGAAGGGAGAGTAAAGTTTCTCCTATAGGAGCCCTGCCTCTGGGCTCTGAGCTGCGTCTGCCCCTCCAGGCCCCTGCCTCTGCTGACCTATGAACATGCAGGCTTGGTCCTAACCCCAGTAGCAGGGAGCTTGGCGGCCAGGAGTGTAAGGTGGACGGATGCACATCACAGCTGGTCTCCCTGTGCTGAGTCCGCCCTCATTTGTAGCAGTGAACAGGTGTTGCCTAACCTCCTTTTCTGGCCTACAGCCTCCTTCCACCTCCACATCTTGGGGAACTCTTCTTCCTGTTGATTCCCCACTCTTCTCTCATGCTTCCTGCTTCCCTCTCTCCCTCCCCACCTCCGTCTAGGACCCAACTTCTCTTCCCTAGGCCTGTGCAAAATGAGGCCCAAACTCACCTCCTGCCTGTATCTTCATTTAGCTCTCCTTCCTCGGCCCTATCCTCTTTCTTATAGCCCCATTCCCACTTTTTTTTCTCTCATCCTTGTATTCGCCTGTCTCCTATGAGTCTGTTCTACCATCCACCCTCTCACCTGGGACCTCCAGCCCAGCGAGACCCCTTAGCTCCTCCCTGCAGCCCTGGGGGAGGTGGCTGTCACCCCAGCACAGCAGGAGTCCGCCGCTTGGCCAGGTCCCCGTAGTCTTGCATGTGGCATCAGTGCCAGGTGCCACATCCATCCATCACCCAGTCCTCCATAACAGTGTTGTGGCACATTTTGAAGAGGGGATATTTTTGAGATTTCTCCATTCACTCTCCCATACCCTCAGGGAGGAGAGTGGTCTTGTGATCTAAGAATAGGTATGAGAAAGGACAGCGAGTAACAGGAGCTCCAGCTGTGACCCAACAAAAGGCTCTGGGGCCAACTCTGGGTTCAATTTAGTTGACGTGGTTTGGATGTGGAAATACTGGAATTTGGGGGAAATCATGGCTGTTGGGAAAATTGCCGCAGTCGGTCGCTGTTTGTGGTTGAGGCTGTGCCGTCTAAGACCTTTGTAAATGCTCATGCTGTTACTCTGGGGTGTCGGGGATGCACCTCAGCACACACTGTGGCTTGGCCGTTGTTATTTATTACAGACTGGAATCTCAGTCATTGTAAACTTTCCTATTCCTAGGCCTTGGGCTCGGGAGCCATGTACACAGTCTCATTCAGTTCTCACATGGTTCTGTGGAGTAGATTTTGTTAATCTCATTTTGCAAACTCAAATTTTACAAATAAGAATACGGAGACTCAGAAAAGTTCAGTAACTTGCCCAAATTTACAGTCAGTGTAATCGATAAACAGAGATGGAATGTGACCTGTTGATCTTACTGACGCAAGGCCCATGTTAGTCTTACACGCTAGTCCTTGCCCTGCGCCCTAGGGGTTCGCATGTTCTGTGTCCCCTTTTGGGAAAGGTAGTCTTTTAGTTTCTGTAGCCACACTATGAGCAGATTTGGCTCTGGGAGATGTCCTAGAGATCATCGCCAGGGTCCCTCCAGGGGGGATATCCTAGTCCTCTAAGCTCAGGGTTCTCTACCTCCCAGTGGGAAGGTAGCAACATTAACACTGTAAGAGCAAAGCAGGGCCCTGAGGAGCCCTTAGCCTCTTGAGAAAAGGGGTAACTGATCTTGGAGAGAAAGTTTGAGAGTTATGCCAATTACCCGTTTCTTTTTCAGACTTGTTTGACCACTAGCCACAGCATTTCTGGACCACATTAGCTTAGCTTAGTCCATTGTAAAATCACTCCTACTCACTTGCTTTTTGTCTTTTAATTTTATTGAATGTTATCATAAGAACCAGCCATATGACATATGCTTCTGTACTTCTGCAGGACCATTATTTACACTGTTCGTTACAACACACTGCTCTCTGTCAAAATTCCTATGTCAGACGGTTCTTTTAGAATTTAGTGCCAGGAATAAATTGCCTCCCCTGGGAATTTCTATGCTTCCTTCTTTCTGATAAGGAAAGCCCTGTAACATATCTCATTTCCCTTTTGCCTTGGATGCCAGGAAGCTCAAAGCCAAATGTGATGTTTAATCATAACTCTCGACATTCCAGATGACTGTTTCGGTTCCTCTTTGTTCCCTGGGCCCAAGTTTTCTAGTTCTGTCTCAATTAGCCTTTCTGCAAATCCATTCCAAGTCCTTTTGCAAAGAAGTGGATATGACTCCTTGCCCTCTTGAGGGCAAGTTGCTAGACTGTGCTCATTTCTTTCCCCCAGGACTATATCGACACAGAGATGCTGCTGTGTGCGGAGAATGTGAACCAGGACAACCTGCTTTCCTACGCACGTGAGGCTGCAGACTTCGCCACCAATTACCAGCTGCCATCTTTAGACTTTGCCATGAACCATTACGGGCAGCCCGACGTGGCCATGTTCGACTTCACCTCCATGTACGCCTCCGAGAATGCAGCCTTGGTGCGCGAGCGGCAGTCACACCAGCTGCTCGTGGCCCTCGTGGGTGACAGCTTGCTTGAGGTACCTCCTGCGTTTGGAGTCCCCTGCTTCCTGCTGGAAGATAGACCCCCACATTGCTTTTTAAACTAGCATCATCTGCTGTCCTGAAGCTCAGGGGAAGGACAGGCTCTCAGCCAATCGGCAGGACTCTGACAAACCCACCCTGGCCTTAGAGCCTGCCTTTTGACTAAATTCAGAGGAGTCAACTCTGCCTATATACAGGCAGGAACATTTTCCCTTGCCCCTCTGGTTTCTTCTGGGCTGGCTTCTTGGTTGGAGCACAAAATTAAGCAGCCGTGGTCTGGACTTCATGGGCCATCTTTCTTAGAGCTTGTAGATCCTGAGACTTCTTCCTCCAGTCTGTGGATCTCTGTGGACTTTCAGCATAGAGTTCATATAGGAACAAGAAGGGAGTGTTGGCCCCAAAGTCCATGGCCTCCTTGCTCAAAATTCTTCCCCAAAAATATGCAGATGCTAGCATTCTTAGATTAAATGAATGCTTTCAGGAGGGGGAAATTTTTATCCTAATGTAAGCACTGACCAAAAAATGCTGATGCGTGTATCCCACGTTAGCATCAAATTTCAAACCAGGCTTTGGATGCACACGGAACAGTTTAGTTAGAACTTAGCTTTGTGAATCCATGCTTGCTCATCCCGGTGTGCAGGCTCTGACCTAAGCTCCTTGCATAAGCCCTCAGCACGCCTCTGCTGCTGTCCCAGTCCTCCTTCCCAGCTTTCTCTCTCAGCACTCTCCTCCCACACACTCTGCTGCACCCAAACCAGACAGGCTGTTCTTCCATCGGCCTCTGTTATTTTCCTACCACCAAGCCTTTGCTCTCTCTTCCGGAATGGATCAAGATCAGAATCCTATCCATTCTTTAAAATCGGCATGAATGTATCTCTTCTATGAAGTATTCTTTGATTATTTCTGTCTCCCTCCCCCAGCGTGGGAATCTGCCTCTGCCTTTTTGAGCCCCCAAAGCAGTTATGCTGTTCCATGTCATAGCACCCATGCATAGACTTTAGGCTACAGTTACTTGTGTTTGTGGTGAATCCCAGGGATGTGCCTGTCACCTCTCTGTCCTCCCAGTGCCTCCCATGGGCCTGGCAAACACCAAAGTGCTGGATAGAATGGGATGGCAGGCTGGGAATCACTGGAATCAACTGGAACTTTGTATATGTCCTTTGTAGCCATTCTGGCCCATGGGCACTGGCTGTGCCCGTGGCTTCCTGGCAGCCTTTGACACTGCATGGATGGTGAAAAGCTGGGACCAGGGCACTTCTCCCCTGGAGCTTCTGGCTGAAAGGTGAGTACTGACAGCAGAACCCTCAGCTGGAGGCAGGGCCTACCCTGCTCCCTCTGCCTTCCCACATGTGGCCGATTTAACCTTTGGTGTCCCCGAGGAGAAGTCCTCCATAATGACCTACCTCTGTCATGATCTACTTCCCCAGGGGCCAGGCTCTTAAGTCTTGGATGCCAAAGAGAAATCTTCATCTTTCAGGGCAGCCCTGAAGTTGGGGTTCTCAGCACTGCTGAGACACTGAGGGGCCAGAAGAGGTCTAGGGGAAGCTTCAGTTGTAGCGCCGAGACCCACTCCACTGAGGGTTGGGTGCTCTGACCTCCTAGGCCTCTTCCACTGCTGAGATCCTGAGCTTCCTCCCAGACCCCCCTGCTGTGGGCCACATGGCTGTGACAGCTGGTGGACTGGGAAAAGTCAGGCCTGGCGGGTGGGGACAGGCCTCTGCTGGTCTTGGGTGTGGAGACCTGTGGTCATGAGGGGGCAGCCACAGGAGGCTGAGTGGCAGTTATAGCAAAACCACAGGTGGCTGGGCTGCCAGCTGAGTCCCTGCCCTCTGCCCAGGGGAGGAGGCCAGCATCACCACCTCCCCGGCTCCCTCCTGCTTCCTTCCAACCCTGTTGACCCTCCCTTGCTTTGTAAATCTCAGGAACCAGGAGGGCCAGGCATTGCTGGGAAGGGTTATGCAAACACATCTAAGAAGTTCTTGAGAACAGGGGAAGGGGGTGGGGGGTGAGATGTGTATAAGAGACAGGAGCAAAGCAGGGCCCTGAGGAGCCCTTAGCCTCTTGAGAAAAGGGGTAACTGATCTTGGAGAGAAAGTTTGAGAGTTATGCCAATTACCCGTTTCTTTTTCAGACTTGTTTGACCACTAGCCACAGCATTTCTGGACCACATTAGCTTAGCTTAGTCCATTGTAAAATCACTCCTACTCACTTGCTTTTTGTCTTTTAATTTTATTGAATGTTATCATAAGAACCAGCCATATGACATATGCTTCTGTACTTCTGCAGGACCATTATTTACACTGTTCGTTACAACACACTGCTCTCTGTCAAAATTCCTATGTCAGACGGTTCTTTTAGAATTTAGTGCCAGGAATAAATTGCCTCCCCTGGGAATTTCTATGCTTCCTTCTTTCTGATAAGGAAAGCCCTGTAACATATCTCATTTCCCTTTTGCCTTGGATGCCAGGAAGCTCAAAGCCAAATGTGATGTTTAATCATAACTCTCGACATTCCAGATGACTGGTTCGGTTCCTCTTTGTTCCCTGGGCCCCAGTTTTCTAGTTCTGTCTCAATTAGCCTTTCTGCAAATCCATTCCAAGTCCTTTTGCAAAGAAGTGGATATGACTCCTTGCCCTCTTGAGGGCAAGTTGCTAGACTGTGCTCATTTCTTTCCCCCAGGACTATATCGACACAGAGATGCTGCTGTGTGCGGAGAATGTGAACCAGGACAATCTGCTTTCCTATGCACGTGAGGCTGCAGACTTCGCCACCAATTACCAGCTGCCATCTTTAGACTTTGCCATGAACCATTACGGGCAGCCTGACGTGGCCATGTTCGACTTCACCTCCATGTACGCCTCCGAGAATGCAGCCTTGGTGCGCGAGCGGCAGTCACACCAGCTGCTCGTGGCCCTCGTGGGTGACAGCTTGCTTGAGGTACCTCCTGCGTTTGGAGTCCCCTGCTTCCTGCTGGAAGATAGACCCCCACATTGCTTTTTAAACTAGCAGCATCTGCTGTCCTGAAGCTCAGGGGAAGGACAGGCTCTCAGCCAATCGGCAGGACTCTGACAAACCCACCCTGGCCTTAGAGCCTGCCTTTTGACTAAATTCAGAGGAGTCAACTCTGCCTATATACAGGCAGGAACATTTTCCCTTGCCCCTCTGGTTTCTTCTGGGCTGGCTTCTTGGTTGGAGCACAAAATTAAGCAGCCGTGGTCTGGACTTCATGGGCCATCTTTCTTAGAGCTTGTAGATCCTGAGACTTCTTCCTCCAGTCTGTGGATCTCTGTGGACTTTCAGCATAGAGTTCATATAGGAACAAGAAGGGAGTGTTGGCCCCAAAGTCCATGGCCTCCTTGCTCAAAATTCTTCCCCAAAAATATGCAGATGCTAGCATTCTTAGATTAAATGAATGCTTTCAGGAGGGGGAAATTTTTATCCTAATGTAAGCACTGACCAAAAAATGCTGATGCGTGTATCCCACGTTAGCATCAAATTTCAAACCAGGCTTTGGATGCACACGGAACAGTTTAGTTAGAACTTAGCTTTGTGAATCCATGCTTGCTCATCCCGGTGTGCAGGCTCTGACCTAAGCTCCTTGCATAAGCCCTCAGCACGCCTCTGCTGCTGTCCCAGTCCTCCTTCCCAGCTTTCTCTCTCAGCACTCTCCTCCCACACACTCTGCTGCACCCAAACCAGACAGGCTGTTCTTCCATCGGCCTCTGTTATTTTCCTACCACCAAGCCTTTGCTCTCTCTTCCAGAATGGATCAAGATCAGAATCCTATCCATTCTTTAAAATCGGCATGAATGTATCTCTTCTATGAAGTATTCTTTGATTATTTCTGTCTCCCTCCCCCAGTGTGGGAATCTGCCTCTGCCTTTTTGAGCCCCCAAAGCAGTTATGCTGTTCCATGTCATAGCACCCAAGTTACACAAGTAACTTTAGGCTACAGTTACTTGTGTTTGTGGTGAATCCCAGGGATGTGCCTGTCACCTCTCTGTCCTCCCAGTGCCTCCCATGGGCCTGGCAAACACCAAAGTGCTGGATAGAATGGGATGGCAGGCTGGGAATCGCTGGAATCAACTGGAACTTTGTATATGTCCTTTGTAGCCATTCTGGCCCATGGGCACTGGCTGTGCCCGTGGCTTCCTGGCAGCCTTTGACACTGCATGGATGGTGAAAAGCTGGGACCAGGGCACTTCTCCCCTGGAGCTTCTGGCTGAAAGGTGAGTACTGACAGCAGAACCCTCAGCTGGAGGCAGGGCCTACCCTGCTCCCTCTGCCTTCCCACATGTGGCCGATTTAACCTTTGGTGTCCCCGAGGAGAAGTCCTCCATAATGACCTACCTCTGTCATGATCTACTTCCCTAGGGGCCAGGCTCTTAAGTCTTGGATGCCAAAGAGAAATCTTCATCTTTCAGGGCAGCCCTGAAGTTGGGGTTCTCAGCACTGCTGAGACACTGAGGGGCCAGAAGAGGTCTAGGGGAAGCTTCAGTTGTAGCGCCGAGACCCACTCCACTGAGGGTTGGGTGCTCTGACCTCCTAGGCCTCTTCCACTGCTGAGATCCTGAGCTTCCTCCCAGACCCCCCTGCTGTGGGCCACATGGCTGTGACAGCTGGTGGACTGGGAAAAGTCAGGCCTGGCGGGTGGGGACAGGCCTCTGCTGGTCTTGGGTGTGGAGACCTGTGGTCATGAGGGGGCAGCCACAGGAGGCTGAGTGGCAGTTATAGCAAAACCACAGGTGGCTGGGCTGCCAGCTGAGTCCCTGCCCTCTGCCCAGGGGAGGAGGCCAGCATCACCACCTCCCCGGCTCCCTCCTGCTTCCTTCCAACCCTGTTGACCCTCCCTTGCTTTGTAAATCTCAGGAACCAGGAGGGCCAGGCATTGCTGGGAAGGGTTATGCAAACACATCTAAGAAGTTCTTGAGAACAGGGGAAGGGGGTGGGGGGTGAGATGTGTATAAGAGACAGGAGCAAAGCAGGGCCCTGAGGAGCCCTTAGCCTCTTGAGAAAAGGGGTAACTGATCTTGGAGAGAAAGTTTGAGAGTTATGCCAATTACCCGTTTCTTTTTCAGACTTGTTTGACCACTAGCCACAGCATTTCTGGACCACATTAGCTTAGCTTAGTCCATTGTAAAATCACTCCTACTCACTTGCTTTTTGTCTTTTAATTTTNGGAGAATCCCATGGACAGAGGAGCCTGGTGGGCTACAGTCCTTGGGGTCACAAAGAGTCTGACATGACTGAAGCGACTTAGCACACTCACTCCTGAACTGCAGGCAGATTCTTTATTGTCTGAGCCACCAGGGAAGCCCATTGCTGATCATAGCTCTCTTGAATAATCTACTTGATCAAATATCAAGTCCTTTCCACCCGAGGTTCTAGAGTCTATTTTTTTTCTCACTGACTTAGAGTCACACAAGCTCTGACCTCTTCAGTTAATAGCGTAAAAATGGTGTGAATTTTAAAAAGCCAGTTACCTATATTCACTCTTGACTTCCCCACATTTGGGTGGATAACAGATCCATAGCTCTGTATCAGGTTGCTGGCTCCCTTGCTGAAGGTCATGCCCTTCAGTGAGAGAGGAAAAGGGTTCAGAGGCCCCGCGACTGGGATTTGGGGAAGAACTGGCAGACAGTTGTGTCCCCTCTCCCCTAGGTGAGGCATTTGTACATTACTAAGGAGCTGCACCAGTATCCTCTTGAGAGGCTGGGCTCAGTGAGGAGATCTGTCGGCCTCTCCAGGCGAGGTAAGAGGCCTTCCTGGGACCCCAACTCTGCAGAGAGCAGGCCAGCTGGGTGGCAGGTGGGTCCAGGCCCTGCAGGCAGCCTGGTTCTGATCCAGTGGCCTTGGCCAGGTGCCTGTCATCTCTGCCCTTCAGTTTCTTCACCTGTAAACCCGGGACAGGACAGTACCCACCATAGCATCACTGTGTGGAGCAGAGGCGAGTGCTTGGTACATTACAGTGAACTGGAATGACTTCCCTGGGACTTGCTTTTTTTCTCCTGTTGTTTCCAGTCTGAGGAGTCTTGACTCCTCAGTTAGATAACCAGCTCCACATGCTTCGCTCTTTTACTGGTTCTGGGGCCTGGCATAGTGCTGGGCACAAGGCCGGCACTCAGTGCAAAAGGAAAGGAGGGCTAAATGGCTAACTTCTCAGTGTCCATCCAGCTGTGCTCAGGTCACCATCCTGCTTAAAGAGGCACCACCTGCCCAGACTTTGTCCACTCCTCTCTGCCCTCCACATTCACACGCCCCACTGCTGCTGACCCTTTGATAAACCATTTCATATAACATGGCCGCTTTTTCTAGATTCTTTGCCATGCCACAGTCCTTGTCTGTTCCCTGGAGACCTTCTGTCTTAGACACTCTTCTAGAAGCAGCTCATATGTACTTCCTCCATGACTCTTTGGTGAATTCCATGGCACTGCCAGTCTCTAGCAAACGTGCTCCCCTGGCATTGGTTTCTCCACCATTGTCACCCACTAATGCGTCTGTCTTCCCCACAGGATAAACGTGCTATAGACAGAAGCCATGTCTTCCTTACCCCTATGTTCCTGACCTCTAACCAGGACCTGGACAGAGTAGGGGTCTTAGGGACTCTTTAGTGCAAGAGACCATGCTTCCTGTCCCAGCATGCTGCACGCTCTCAACAGGAGCCCCTCAGGGCTGCACCTGTGCCCACAGCCCCTCACCTCCACACTTTTCCTCCTGGTCCCCACCCATGGTGGCAGATGGAGGGCGTCCCCAGGGCAGCTGCTGAGATTTTGGCGAAGCACTTCACCACTATCCGTCTCTTCCTGCTGCAGAGTCGGACATCCGGCCCAGCAAGCTCTTAACCTGGTGCCAGCAGCAGACCGAGGGCTACCAGCACGTCAGGGTCACCGACCTGACCACGTCCTGGCGCAGTGGCCTGGCCCTGTGCGCCATCATCCACCGCTTCCGGCCTGACCTGATGTGAGTCGGGGGCCCCGCTGGACCTGGCAAGCGCCTCACTTCTCAAGGGGACCCTGGAGACAAGGGAGACCAGGGCTGTTCTACATGCAGAATCCTTGGTTCAGTATTCTCTTCGCATACTTTGGATTTGAGTTTTTTCTTCAGTTTGTTCTCTTCCTTTTACACTGGTTACTCTGCCTGCAGCTTGTCTGATCTGTGAGGAGCCAAAGTGGCTCAGATTCACGAATTGATTGCACTTATATTCCAAACTCTCTTCTTTTGGGAAATTTGAGCATTTGCACCTTCATGTTCTAGCCTCCAGAGAGGACTTAGAGGCAAGACTTAATTCTGGGGACCGGCTTGAGGTTTTACAGCCAAAAGAATTAGATTTGAGACCCAGACCTGTTAGCTGTATACTGTTGGACAGACCCCTTATCTTCTCTGAGTTTGCTTCTTCATCTATAAATTGGGAATAATAGCAAGGTCATTAGGAAGTTTGGACTATGTTTGTGGAAATGCTTTATGATGTCAAAAGCACTATATGTCTGTTCTGTTTTAAAATCAACTGCAGTGTAACCTTACACCCATGAGCAAATTTGTCCAGAAGGCTGGATGGCAACCTAGTAAAGGTTCCCAAATGGTACCTTTAAGAAGTGAAGTTGCCTCGAGAAGGGGACAGGGCTCTCGCTTTATATAACTTGTTACTTTATATAACTTGATTCTTTTATTTACAAGAAGCTCATATTAGTTTTGTAATTACTAATATGAGGAAAAGAATATAAGGGGACTACTTAAAAGTGAAACAGCTCATAGACTTTCCAGTCATTTTCTTATGTTTTCAGCCCAGTGACATTCTCATGGCCCAGATCTGATTGGTCCCTCCCTGAGTGAGAACGGGCTTTACTTCTCCTGGCTGAGCCCCGCTAAGGGGTCGGGGGTGGTGGTGGAGGGATCCGAGCAGGAACAGTGCCCCCTGCAGTGCTCCTTACGGCTGAGGTTGTTCAGCTCTTCACCCCTCTCCATCCTCTCCCTGAACCTCACTGCATTCCGATTCTCCAGCAACTTTGACTCTTTGAACGAAGATGACGCTGTGGAGAACAACCAGCTGGCATTTGACGTGGCGGAGCGTGAGTTTGGCATCCCCCCAGTGACCACAGGCAAAGAGATGGCATCGGCCCAGGAGCCCGACAAGCTCAGTATGGTCATGTACCTCTCCAAGTTCTATGAGCTCTTCCGGGGCAGCCCTCTGAGGCCTGTGGGTAAGGACCCGCTTTCGGACGAGGCTTTCCCTGCCCCTGAGCCATCTCTGCTCTGCACCTACATCTCGCTGCTCTTCACACGGGTGGCCTCTGTTCTGGGGCTGACTCCTGCCCTCCCTTCGCCTTTGAGCCTAAATAGGGGTGGACCCTGTGCCCGGGTTCTATGCCCCAGGAGAAGGGAATGGCAGCCCACTCCAGTATTCTCACCTGGGCAATACCACAAATGGAAGGGGCCTGGCAGGCTACTGTCCATGGGGTCGCAAAGAGTCAGACCCAACTGAGTGACTAATACTTTCTGTGTGTATAAGTGGGTCCTGTGTGGCAGGTGTCACATGGGGCTGGTCTGCACCTGCCCTCGTCACTGGGAGAGTGGCACAAGCTCCCTACACAGGCCACTGGCAGCTTCAGTTGGGGATGAGGGAGTTACTTTGGAGGGACTTTGTCTCAGTGACACCCCCTGAACCCTGGGGGAGCAGTGGCAGGATCCGAATCTCAGTCTTAATTTTACTTCCTAACAGATTATTGGCGTAAAAACTATGAAGAGAATGCCGACCTCGGCTTGGCCAAGTCATCCATTCCTCATCACTATCTCAACCTCACGTTTCCAAGGAAGAGGACTCCGCGCGTAAGTTTCAGTCTGGGGTTGTTTAATCTCTCTTTGCACGTGGATGGGGTGAGGGGAAGGGAAATGCCACAGGCTGGGTCTGTGCTGATAACTGCACAGATGGCGCACTCATGGAAGACATGCGTAGGACTCTGTCAGCTTCCCTTGCACATGTAGCCAGCTTCAAAGCTTTCAGAGTGGTTACAGGAAGGGCAGGGTAGAGAGTGAAGAGGACATGCCCGTGAGTACGTTTAAAAGTGGAGCAGATTAGCTCTGCCTCCTAAGCAGGGAGGAGGAGATGGTATCTCCCTTTGCTAAGCAGTTTAGATCAGGAACATGATGGCCATCTAGTAGCAGAGGTGGATGAAGAGGCTGCCTTTACACATTCTGTCCTGTTCTTTTTGTTTTTTAATTCATTCATTCAACAAATGTCTATTGGGCCCTACTTCATGCCAACTTTAAAGCTGAAAGTTTTGTTAGTTTTTGAGGGGAACAGATATACAGAGATGATCAATAAGTGGGCCCTTGCCTTTGAGGAGTTCAGAGCCTGATAAAGAGGTTCCCAAACTTTCCTGACTCAGTGGCACCTTTCACATCTTAGTCACTTTTTTCACACTGCTCCCAGATCAAAAGAAATACCTAAAAGTTTCATATGTTAAGTATTTACATCCAGATATAATAACTTGGTAGGCGTGTTTTGCAAGGTATGTGACAAGCATCACCACGCTTCCCTAGAAAATTCAAAATATCCTGCAGCTCCTCTGTGAATTCACTATGGTCCCTTGGGGGTGCCTTGGTACATAGTTTGGAAACCCGCAGGCCTAGGGAGAAATTACAAGTTTAAAAAAATTACTTATTTTATTTGGGCTGTGCTGTGTCGTCATTACTACACGTGGACTTTCTCTAGTTGTGGAGAGCGGGGCTGTGGTGCTCTTTGTCGTGGTCCTCAGGCTTCTCTTGTTGTGGAGCATGTGCCCTAGATCATGAGAACTCAGTAGCTGTGGAGCACAGGCTTAGTTGCTCTGAAGCATGTGGAATCTTCCCAGACCAGGGATCGAACCCATGTCTCCTACACTGGTAGGCAGACTGTTCTCCACTGTACCACCAGGGAGCCCAAGAAATTATAATTTTATATGAATGGCTACATATCCATGGAAGGTATAATACAAGTTGCTTTGATTGACGTGCCCATTTTATAGATAAAACATGGAGACTCAGAGACATTAGGCTGCAAGGGTGTGCGCTGAGCTTACCTTCCCCCACCCTCACTCAGCAGAGGACTGCAGGCCTCTGTGCACCTCTCCGTGTCTCTGGATCGTCAACAGGCTCTTAACTGCTGGCCAGTCACGCCTTGTCCTGCCGGCCCCTCTGCCCAGGGTGGAGCTCGGGCCGAGTGGCTTCCTCTCTTTCCCTGGGCTGTGTGATCAGTGATCACTTTTTCCACTGCGGGCTGTGCTCCCTGGAATGTAGCAATGGTTGTGCTGACTTCAGGAGCCCGGTACTTAGTCCTCTGCAGGCCCTGTTTGTAGGAGGGCACAAGTTGGGGGTCTGGGGAAGCAGGGTGAGCGGATCAGCTCAGGTGTAAGCAGAGCAGCTGTACCCCACTGCTCTGTTCCCCTCTGCTCTCCGAGCCACCCCACTCAGAGGCTCTGTGGGAGGCACCGTAACCCACCATACGTCTCACTGAGTGAAAGATGTTTTCTGGAGCCCAGTCATCAGCTTGCCCCAGCCCAGCCACTTTTCCTCTGATGACCGAGGACCCCCACTTTGGGCTCCTCCATCCTAGAGAAGCCAGTGCAGTCTCCCTGGAAGCTCTCTGAGCCAGACACTTACCACTCTTCTCTGTTCACCCGATTTCTCCCACCACTTAGCCCACAGCTGGGAACTGGAAAGGAATGCTTAAACCTTTCACTCACCACACCTCTGTTTACAGAGTGACCGAATTGAAATGGCCTGGCCAACCCTGGCTCACGAGGTGGGAATGGTCAAAAGTCGGCTGTCAGCCAGGCTCTCCGAGGGCTTGCTGGAGCCTTGTTCCACTTTGCCCTGGCTCTGGGAGCAAATGCAGTGGGGATGCGTGGGCTCTGCCGGGCCCAGCCCTGGCTGGTTTTGGCCCATGTCCAGGGTGTGCTCCTTGGCTGTGCATGCATCTTGAGAGCAGTTGAAATCCACACATCTGGTTCCCTCCCACGGCCCCATTTAACATCTGAAGTTTGTCCTGCTCCTCAGATAGGTAGGGAGGCCAGGTCATTGAAGTAAGTGCCTGCTGTGGGTATTTGTTGTCCCGCCCTTTCTCCTCAAACTGATTGAATGCTTCCTCTAGAGGGGTTGGTGGGTTTATAAGGCCACTGAGCCACATTCTGCCCTGGTGCTGAAACACCCCAGCATATACTATCTGCCATTCAACTCCAGTGCAATGGTCAGGCCACATGCAAAGTACCTTCTCCCCTTTTTATCTTGTGTCATAGGCCTGGATCCTCATTTGGCTTGGAGATATCTGTTTGCGATGCTCTTTGGTCTTATGTCTCACAAGCGAAGGGTACTGAGTCCACTCCAGGTTGCCGCTGAACACACAGCGGAGGTCTACACAGATGACTGAATACTGTACCTACACATGGGGCTCCCCCACAGTTACACCCAGAAGATGTCAGTGCAATCAAACACGCTGTCTTCACTGCCCTGGTACATATGTCCTTACGGACTGGAGATGCAGGCTAGGCTGTTCTTGCGTGATTTTCTGCACCAGGGCTAGAACACACAATCTGTATGTATAGGTGCATCTGTATTCCCCTCACCCACCCTCATCCCTCCCTGCCCGTCCTTGCTTCTTACTAACTTCAGAGGAGCATCTTGATACAGGGATTGAGCAGCCCACGTTTGTTCACATATGGTGTCTTAATCTGAAGTGGGTTCTTTGTTTCCCTCCTGAGCCAGGATAACACTCTCTCTCCCTCCTGGTTTTTGATGTTGGTGTTAAATTCTTTTTTCCTTCCTAATCTTGTTTTCATGATAATATCCAAATTCCAGCAAAAGACAACAACTTTGGGCAAAACCAAAGGCTTTTGCTCCATCCAGGAACTTATTTTAGAGAGAAAGACTTTCCCATCCAGTGCGAAGAGGGCTGTACCTCTGGTGAGTGGTAACCACCCAGGGCTGGTCGTCTCTGAAGACTGGATGGCCCACACCTGGGGAGAAGGAGAAGAGCAGGGGATTCTGTTTTCTCCTAAAAGGCCCTTGGTCTACTTCTGCAGATCTGCCTCTGTCCCGATCAGCATCTAGCAGACCAGTGGTGTGGGACAGTTCCTGGAGACCCAGAGCTCTTGTCTCCGTGCTCACACATACGTGGTCTCTGTCCTTCTGTGTGTGCATGTGGGTGTGTACACATACTTGTCACCATACTCACAGGTGAAATCTGAACACACGTATGTGATCTCTCTCCTGTGTGTGCACATGGGTGTGTATATACGCATGCACACACTACCTGTCTATGCTTTTCTCATCTGACCACACATAGGTAATGCCTGGATTTACGGCCTCTTCAATCACAATACATATGACAGACATAGTCAAAGTGTTTGGTCTTTGTTTTCCCCACTCTGAGCCCATTCCTTGAGGGACAAAGCAACACAGAACTTGTCATTTGTCCCTGGAAATCCCATCCTAGAAGCCAGGTCAGTGGCCCCAGGATTTATCCTGGTCTGCTGGCTGATTCTGACCCGGGTCTTCCTCTACTGCTGGTCCCTGGTAGAGTGGGTTTCACAAAGCATGACTCAGATCAGGGTCTGGTCTGAGCCGGGGGTGGGAGGGGCCCTTCTAACCCTTCTCCTTGACCCTCCTCCACAGACACTTTCCAAAGATTCAGGGGCCATTATGTAAGAAAGTCCCTCCTCCATCCGCCCATTCACTCTACTGAGATTTACTAAGTCCCCATTTTATGCCAAGTTCTCATTGCTGGCGCACAGCAATGAACAAGAGGGCCAAGGTCCTTGCCAGAAAGATCTGACCTTCCAATGCAACTTCCTAAGTTCCTTTCACTCCCCTTCTCCATCTGTGCTTCAGAACCACCTACCCAGCAGCCAAAACTCCCACTAGGGTTTTCACACTTCTCAGTTCAGAGACTTGAAGACGGCTTAGGGAGTCAAGAGCCCTGAGTCCTAATGCTGCCCTGTTTGGCCAGTGTAGGCCTTGAGTAGCGTGCACACCCCCACACCACCCTGGGCACCCGTGGTCTGCAGCTCTCTGTGGACAGTGCTCACTCCTGTCCTCTGTGTTACCATAGCCTGGCATTCTGCACTGACTTACAGAATGAGGATGCACTTTAAAGCCAGGCCGACAACTACCTATTTTGGTCTGCTGGTGATTCAGCACATGTTTGAACCTCTCTAAGTTTCTTTGCTTGGGTGAAAAATGTGACATAATAACAAACATTGCATTGCTGTGAAGACAGTGTTGAACCAATGTGAGCTGCAGATCTGATCTCCTTCTCTGGCACAGAGAAAGGATTCTGTACATGATGGTCCCCAACCTGTCCTTTAGGAGTACTGACTAAACAAAGATGCTCATTTTCTGAAAAGGGTAGAACTAGCTGGGTTGACTACTGGTGTGTGTACTGCAGCCGTGACGGATCCAGCGTTGTACGTACGCACAGCAGTGCTGTAGATAGCTCGTTTGCTCTTGTTAGCTTTGAGGAAGTCAAGGGACATATTATTATCCCAATTTTAGAGATGGGGAAACTTGGTCTTAGGGCGATTATATTATGATGCCATATAGGTGGGTAAATGTCAAAGCCACACTAGAATTCAGATTTTCTAATTCCATGAATGAAAGTGAAAGTGAACTCTCTCAGTCGTGTCTGACTCTTTGCGACCCCATGGACTGTAACCTACCAGGCTCCTCTGTCCATGGAATTCTCCAGGCAAGAATACTGGAGTGGGTTGCCATTTCCTTCTCCAGGGGATCTTCCCGACCCAGGGATTGAACCCGGATCTCCTGCCTTGCAGGCAGACCCTTTAACCTCTGAGCCACCAGGGAAGCCCCTGGTGTTATTCCATGAATAACACTGACCTAACTTCAAACATCTAACACTTATCCAGCACTACATAGAAGAAGTGTCTTATATACATGATTGTATTCATCCTTACAATAGCTTATTTATGACAGAGACAGTATAGGATCCTAGAGGTGAGGACACGAAAGTCAGAAAAGTTGGGTGATTTTCCTAAGCTCACTTAGCTGGAAAGGAATTCAGGTCAGAACTTGAACCCATGGCTCCTTGCTGCTCTTCCACAGAGGGAGGAGCTCTCTTGCCAGTATCACTGGCCATCTTTCTAAATATCATGGTGGCCACTGTACTCTCAGTCAGGCCGCTGCCTACAATGGCCAATCTCTCTTCCTATGACCTTGGTCTAAATTTCTCCAGGGTTAGGGCTCATCAGCTAACTAAATATAAAGTTGGTCTGTTTGGGGCTAAAATCAACTTAAGTCAGGTAGTATGGGAACAAAAATATTTATGCTGATCAAATAAATGATGAGCTTGGTAGATATGTCTGCTTTTTTTAAATGGAGATCACCAAGTAGTTTAATAAATGTCTTTTGATATATAGACTCTTTCAAATCATTGGGAAATCATGATAAGAAAGTGTCTTAGGGTGAAAGGACAGAAGAAATTTATGGAAAAAGGAAGCGAGTTATTTGTTTAATCTCATGCTGCCTCTGGGCACAATAACCACCTTCTTCCTCCTTGTACCCCAGTTCTCTATGGTGCAAAATAGAGTTCAAGGAGGGGGATATGGAGGCATTTTCTTTGGCTCCCAGATAGAGAGGTACAGATAAGAAAAATTAGATAAAACTCCAGGTTGGTGTTTTCTCAAGCTTTGTGTTTTTAACTTGGCTCTTGGTTGAGCATAAGTGTTTTCACGATAAGTCCATATGGAAGAGCAGAGACCCTTTGGGTCTGTGTATGGCTAACCTTTCCATATAGACAGCATTTTATTGTCCTGTGGGTCAGGCTGAATCAGAGGAACTGAGGTTGCCCCCACCCATTTCCTCTCTCCCCCTGAAAGATTCAGGGGTCTTCTTAGGTCCTGCTGCTGGGTACACTCCCCCCAGAAATGTTTCCAGTGCACTTGCCACTAATGTACTGAGTATGGATCCATGCAGGCTCTGATTGTTGGACCAATCACACCCAGAGAGTAAGATATGTTGCTCTTTGAAGGAAAAACCAAGTCCTCATTAAAGGTGGAAACAAGAAGAACAGCAGAAAACTCTATGATGCCTGAAGTGTTCTTGTGGGGAGGACACCCTGTACTTTCACAGGCTTGTCTCGGGGCCAGTGCAGCACTCACAGGCTGTGGAGCCGGGCACCTAAACAGCCTAGGCCTCTAGAACCCGACACTGTAAATAAGATCATCTGTTTCTCTTGGTGTTTGCCCAAACATTTGGGTTGAAATTATTTCCATTCACAGAAAAATGATTTGTTAGAAGCTGAGGGAAATGTTGAAGGGAAGGTGAGGCCCTTTGATCTGTTGTTTTGTGCTGCCTGAGCAAGGGAAAGGTCACATTTTTGAACAAATATCAATGACTAAACTGCGGTTGATCTTGTTTTAAAATTTTTTAAGTTGCTAGTAAATAGGAGGAGGGGCAGAGGTGGTGGGAAGTGTACGAGCAGGCGGAGCAGGTGCTTGCCTGTGAGAGCAAGTGGGTACAGACTAGACTGTGCTGAGGGCTCTGATCATTCCTGTTGATTTATAACATCTGAGACATAAAGGGTCCTCTGGGATGGGGCAAGGTGAGGACGTGTGGTGCTGATTGGGCTGCAGCCTGGGTTTGAGGGAGAGAGAGGCCAGCCGTTTCAGCTGCATCCAGTGTGAACAGAGGGTGAGATTTAATCTGGCCTTCTCTGATGGCTCAGACGATAAAGAATCCACCTGCCGATGTAAGAGACAAGGGTTTGACCCCTGGGTCAGGAAGATCCCCTGGAAAAGGAAATGGCAACCTTCTTCTTGTTTCCACCTTTAATGAGGATTTGGTTTTTCCTTCAAAGAGCAACATATTATTCCAGTATTCTTGCCTGGGAAATCCCATGCACAGAGAAGCCTGGCGGGCTACAGTCCATGGGTAACACACTTTTCACACTTTGTTATGCGAGGGCCCCACTGAGGGGGTCAGAGTCTCCCATGGGGAGGGAGGCCTCGTCAGTGGGGATGGCTCCATGGTCCTCAGTGGGCTGACCATATGGGGAAGGTCCCATCTGGAGGTCTAACCCCAGTGTCCAGGAGAGGGTTGGGGGTAGGGGGAGGGACTAAATCCAGCCTGCAGCCCCATCCCAGCTTGTAGCATCAGCTCAACTTGTGCAGTCCCACTGCTTCCCTTAAGTAGGTGTGCCCTTGGGTGGCCCTTGCAGGCATCATGCAATGGGCTGAGATAGAAGGGGGTCTCTGGATTTAAATGTCCAAATCTGGGAAGCAGAAAGTCGACTGTAGGGGTTATCAATAGAACAGCCATGCAATTTGTTGTCTAAACCAGGGTACTTTTGAGAATGAGGGACTTCCCTGGTGGTCAGTGGTTAAGACTGACTTCCAGTGCAAGGGGCCAGTTTTGATCCCTGCTTGGGGAGCCAACGGAGAAGGCAATGGCAACCCACCCCAGTACTCTTGCCTGGAAAATGCCATGGACAGAGGAGCCTGGTGGACTGCAGTCCATGGGGTCGCTAGGAGCTGGACACGACTGAGCGACTTCATTTTCACTTTTCACTTTCATACATTGGAGAAGGAAATGGCAACCCACTCCAATGTTCTTGTCTGAAGAATCCCAGGGACGGCAGAGCCTGTTGAGCTGCCATCTCTGGGGTCGCACAGAGTCAGACACGACTGAAGTGACTTAGCAGTGGGGAGCCAAGATCCCATATTCCTCGCAGCCAAAAAACCAAAACACAGAACAGAAGCAATATTGTAATGAATTCAATAAAGACTTTTTAAATGGTCCATAACCAAAAAAAAAACTTTAAAAAGTGGGCATTATTCCTAATCATGCCTGGGGGGGAAAGCAATGCATCAAAATGTCCCGGGGAAACTGAGCTATATGGTCACCATAGTTTTCATGCCATATCTGGTGCTGCTTTGAAGTTAACACAGTATCATCTACCAGTAGCTGCAGTGGGACTGAATGGCAGAAGTAGTTTGCCATCAAATTCCTGGACAGCTGATCTGAGTCCTGAGAATCTGTGCCTGTGAGGGGAGCCAGTGGCACCTCTTCACAGGAGGTGATATCCTCGGGGCCGCATCAGCAGGCCTGGCTGTGATGGCTCTGAGTCCACGGTCATGGACAAGGAGAGAACCCCTGCCCGCGTCACAGGGATTCTTTGCCCTTTGGGATGTTTTGGCATGCTTTGGGGATCTGTGTTCCCACTCTCTTCTGACAGAACCCCTGGCTCCTGAGACGGAGGGAGGCTCCCTGTGCTGTGCCTGAACAGAGCTGAGAGCATTTGTCATGGTGCAGGGCAATGTCAACCCCTCTGTTCCTGGGCTGGCAGCTGTTGCAGGCAGGGTTGCATCCCCAGTGCAGGCACTGCAGCCCTTGACCAGCCCTGACCTCACCATGCTTTCTTGGCCATCACAGGTGGACAGTCGAACCGAAGAGAATGACATGAACAAGCGGAGGCGGAAGGGCTTCAACAACCTGGACGAGGTTCGTGTGCTCACTGTCGGTTTACACAGAGGCCTGTTTCCTGACAGCCAGTGGCCACAGCCCAGCGCCTGACCGAGGCAGTCGCCCTGCCCTTCTTTCTTTCCTCTCATGAACCGCTGGGTTCCAAGCTTAGCTCGATGGGAAAACAGTCGGGTCTGCTCACTAGCTATGTCACTCTCCCAGGATATGGCTCACGTCTGTAAAACACAGATGATGCATTTGAAATATAGGATATTTTGCAGAATTTTCAAAGATTAAATAGTAGGCATAGGAGGAACATACCTCAACATAATAAAGGGCATATACAATAAACGTTAATTCTCAGTGGTGGAAAACTGAGAGCATTTCCTCTAAAGTCAGGAGACAAGGCAAAGGTGCCCACTCTCCCCACCACTATTCAGCATAGATTAGAAGTCCTAGCCATGGCAATCAGAGAAGAAAAAGAAATAAAAGGAGTCCAGGAGTAAGATTCCCAGTCTGCAGATGACGAGATTCTCTACGTGCCAGAGTCAAGGTTGCATGCATGCATGCTAAGTCGCTTCAGTCGTGTCCAACTCTGTGCGACCCCATAGACGGCGGCCCACCAGGATCCTCCGTCCACAGGGTTCTCCAGGCAAGAACACTGGCGTGGGTTGCCATTGCCTTGGTTTAATTTAATCCTAAAGATTAAAGAAGAGGATGTGTAAGCATGTATGCATGCACACACCATACCAATCATGGTCTCTGGCACCTAGGTTGAGCAAGATATAGTTACTAGTAATAGTAAGCAGGAAAGAGGCACCAGCAGTCCCACTGTTCTCCCAGTCCTCATTTCTACTTTTTGTGTTTTCTGTACCACTAGTCTTTAAGGCGAAGGTCCCAGCACCCACAAGTGCCACCTTCTGGTGAAAGAAGAAAGTTACAGGCTGCTTTGCCAAAGCCAAAGCAGCCTTTGCTCTGTCAGACGGTAAAGCGTCTGCCTGCAGTGCAGGAGCCCTGGGTTCAGTCCCTGGGTTGGGAAGATCCCCTGGAGAAGGAAATGGCAACCCACTCCAGGACTCTTGCCTGGAAAATTCCATGGACTGAGGAGCCTGGTAGGCTACAGTCCACTGGATCGCAAAGAGTCGGACACGACTGAGCGACTTCACTTTCACTTGTCAAAGCCAAGCGTGAGTCTCTCTCCTGCTACTGAAAAATTGATCAGAAGAAAAAGCTTACCGGTTCTTGCTTCCCCAGGCAGCTCTTTAAAGAGACCTGAGATAATATACTTCATTCCAAGTGAAAGAAAGTGAAAGTCGCTCGGTCATGTCCAATTCTTTGCGACCACATGGACTATCCAGTCCATGAAATTCTCCAGGCCAGAATACTGGAGTGGGTAGCCTTTCCCTTCTCCAGGGGATCTTCCCAACCCAGGGATCGAAGTCAAGTCTCCCGCATTGCAGGCAGATTCTTTAACAGCTAAACCACAAGTGAAGCCCAAGAATACTGGAGTGGGTAGCCTAACCCTTCTTCAGCAGATCTTCCCGACCCAGGAATTGAACCAGGGTCTCTTGCATTGCAGGCAGAATTTTTACCAACCAAGCTATCAGGGAAGCCCCACACCTCATTCCAAAAAGCCATTCTAATCCCACCAAAGCAGGCCAGATGCTGTCTGTGAATTGTAAGAATACCAGCCTTAGCTAGCCTACTGGCTGATACCAAAACAATGACTAAAAGGCACAAGGGATACTTTGTAGGATGCATTCGTACTTGATTTATAGGATTTAGGAAAAAACTTCTGTTACTTATATGACTGAGAACTGTTGCCCTGGGGAAGCCAGTGAACAGGAAGACAGCTGAGAAACATCCCATTCTCTAGTTCCGGGGCACTGCCTCAGCTCTAAGCGCCTGTGATTTGCTCCCGTCTCCTCCCGAGAAGCTTCCCTTGGATACACTTTGTCCCGGGGGGAGGTCTTCTCCTGCCTTTCATCTGTGCCTTATTTGAGGGGGTGTTTGTACTGTTTCTGTCGCTGGCAGCACAGGAGTCAGTGTGGGAAGAAATCTGGTCGCACCTGCCTCTTCTGAAATGGCTGTTTTCTTGGCCAGCTGTTTGCTTAAGTGGGATTTAACCAAGCAATAATTTCCTCTAAATTCTTACTACTCAAAGTGTGAGCCAAGAACCAGGGCACCAGTATCACCTGAAAGCTGGTTAAAAATGCAGACTCTCAGGGCCACCCCCAGACCCACTGAATCCAAATCTGGTTTTGAAGTGATTCATGAGCACGTGAATGTCTGCAAAGGGCCAGTCTGCATGACCCACTGTCCTGGCCTACTTTGGGCTGTACAAACAGTGACCAGCCTAGTAAACTTGCCCTATTCACACTCAAGCTGCAGTTCCCGCTTTGAAGTGGGGAGTGACTTTGATTTGTGTTTGTCCAACTCTTAAGAGTGGCTGTGCATACCAGGTTTCCCATGGGGCTGCTACACTTACGGAATCTTAAAAAAAAAAAAATTGACTATAGCTTATCTCTTTTCATGAATTTCTTCTAAGTGAACATATCTTTGTTTTGAGAACATCTGTTCCTGTAAGGGAGATGCATTGTTTCCTTGGGAAAACTGACTGCCCTCTTGACATGGCAATGCCATTCGTATTTCTGAGACTGATGGGAGCAGATCTATGGTACCAGGGAACAGACATTTACTGGACAGCAATCAGTTTCAATGTTTTATTTTTAGCAGATGAGCTAAGAAAATCTTACATGGAATTCCATTTTATAAAGCAGCATAACCAAGCAGTCAAGGTCAGCCTCTAAACAGTCACAAGTCATGTTGATATCATGTATCCCAAAACAAAACAATGAGAAGGACCCCTCACCTCTGTGACATCCTTCTTCAAAATCCCTAACTCTGGTCTAGTCATGAGCAGCCATCAGTCCTACCCAGATGGAGGGCCTTTGTACAAAATAGCTGACCTGTGTCCTTCACAACTGTCAAGGTCATGAAAGACAGAGAAAGATGGAGAAAGTGTTACAGATGGGGGGAGGTGGAGAAGGCATGATGATTAAATGCAGTGTGGGATCCTGGGCTGCATCCTGGAACCTAAAAGGACATCCGTGGGAAACTGGTGCAGTCTGAATCAAGTCCATAGTTCTGTTAATGGTATCATGCCAGTGTGAATTTCTTGGGTTTGATAACAGTGCCATGATTATTCCACATGTTAATGTAAAGTGCAGCTGCATCTGTGGTCTGTAGGAGCTATCTGTGCTGTCTTGGTAACTTTTCTGTCAGTCTAAAATTATTTCAGAATTAAACTTTTTTAAAAAAAGAAACAGCAGGGCAGGACTGGTCGCCATTGGGCATGGGGTGAAGAGGAGAGGGGACGCTCAGCACCTGTGCCTTGCCCCACTGACACCCCCTCTTGCTTCGTTCATCCCCACTACTCTTCACCTCCTGTCAGCCACGTGATAGGTTCGCAAACTGTTCTGTTCATTATTTCATTATTTCATTTTTGCAACAGTTACGTGAGGGTGGGCTACTGCTCCCATTTTACAAATGAGGAAACATTAAAGAAGTCAGAATTCAAACACTGTCTGGCTCCCAAGCCTGGCTGTGCCCACCGTTGGGGAACCATGTCCCACCTTTGAGCATCGTCTCCATTGAGCCTTGCCTGCTCTGTCTGCCTCACTTTCTCAGGCCATAGAGGGTGTCCTTCTTCAGGAAACTGTCCCTCTTATGAGCCCCCAGGCCTACCCCATGATGCCTGAGTTCCGGATCCAACAACCAATGCTCTGATTTGGCCTTTGCAGCCTTCAGCTTTTTCCAGCCACAGCTTGGGCTCCAATCAAGAGGGCATTAAGGAAGGTGGAAATCAGAACAAAGTCAAGTCCATGGCAAGTCAGCTGCTGGCCAAGTTCGAGGAGAGCTCACGGAACCCCTCAATCCTGAGGCAGGTGAGTCCTGTCAGACACCCACTGACCTTGCCTTCCTGGTGACCAGAATCTGCTGAGAAGCCAGCAAATGTCAGGCAAGTGCTGGATTTCAGGTATGCCAGCCAGTCCTGGCTCAAAAGGAGACTTGAGCTTCTTGATCTGGAGTCTGACTTTCCTAAAAGGGGCTGGATATCAAGTGTTTTAGATTTTAGGGTCAATGTGGTCTCTCTTGCAATGACTCAGCTCTGCTGTAATGGCAGAGTTGAATCACTGTGAAGGCAGCCATGAACTGTGTGTAAACAAATACATGTGGCGGTGTGCCAATAAAACTTTATTTACAAACACAGGCAGCAGGCTGGATTTGGCCCGAGGACTATAGTTTGCTGATGCCTGTTCTGTGTTGGAGATAAAATCCTTTCCCTGATTTTGTTTTGCTTTGCAATCATGGCTGGGTTTGCTGTCATCTTTGAGACAGTGCAGCTGGAGGAAGCTTTAGAGATGCTGGCTGTCTGAGGGTCTTAGTCCATGGTGAAAACCCTGTCCAAACCAGGGAAAAAAACGAATCACAGGTCTTAGCTCCATGTGGGCCTACAGGAATGGAGACCAACCTCCTGAGTGTACCCTGGTGCTCCTCTCTCCTTGTTCCCTTGGGTCAGGCTGGCAGGGCTGTTTGTCTGACCAGGGTCTGTGTAAGGCTGAGGATGGTGAGATGCTGTGGGTCAGGCCGCAGACCCGGCTCTCTTCTGTCAGACTCCGACTTGTACTGTGAACTTGCATGGTTTCATTTGCTCCCCTGAATTTCTTTGGGACACCACTGCCACATTACAAAAGCTTGGGACAGGGGGTTCAGTTTTTCTTGGCAGAATATCTGTCACATGACAGAATTAGGCCTCTCTCAGGAGAAGGACTAACTCTTGGTTAATCTGGTTCAGAGGCAATCATAAACATCTTTCTAGTCTTGATGTAGATCATGCCCCTTCTGAAAATACTGAACTTCCCCAGGAAGCCAGGTTTTATTATAAGGAGTTTTCTGAGATTTGTAACTGAATTGTTTTCTCAACTGGCCCTTCTGGAGGCTTGACCCCTTGCGGTCCCCAGGTGATGAGGGCGCTCTTCCTTCAGAAGGACTGTAGCATCCCTGTCGTCGAATGGGCAGGAGGGACTTTGGGACCAGCCACGCTGGCCTGGCACGGGCTCTGGCAGTGCCTGCTCGGTGCGCCGGTCCAAGCCAAAAGCACTGCCTCCTGGGGATACACACATTGTCTAGGGAATGGGACCATACGACTAGCTATTAACAGGGACAGAGGGCTGGGGTTCGTGTCTCCAGCTGGGCACAGCTCGCTGGCGCTCAGCCCTGGGCTTGCTCAGCACCTGCAAACTCTGTCTCCCTGCCTCTTCTCCTCTCCTCCCTCCAAGTGTCTCATTCTGACTCACCTTTTCCTTCCTATTTCCTGTGGCTGCTTTTTTTCGGACTCACCTTCCTCCTCCCAGGAGCACCGTGTCTCAGGGATAGGTAAGCCTATACTGCGCTCTTCCTCTGATCCTCCTGTTAACTCTCGTGGTCCCAAGCCGGAGGAGCCCACACCCAGCCCATCACCACCTCTGAAAAGGCAGGTAGGGCTCCTTCCAGTGGATGCTGTCTTGGTGAAGCCAGAGGGGACTTTGATCCAGAGGGGTGGGGTCCATGGCTCTCTCTGCACCCAACATAGGGCTGAGTATAGATTCTCTGGGAAGGCAGATACAACTTGAGGTTACCACCCTTATAGGTAAGGATAACCAAGGATGCAGCATCTTGAATACACGCCAGTCGGTGATATCAGCTCTCAGTGCTTTATTTGTTTAGGAAAAAACAGACCATTCCACGTGGGGTATTTTGTGTAGTGCCCCTGGGATACTCAGCTTATTTGCAGATCTCTTGAGTAGACTGATTTCTAAATCAATGGGAAAAAGTGGCAGATGATAGAATGGGCTCAGGTGGCCAGTTAGCCATATGCCAATGAAGGGGTAAGACTGAGATGTGGTGAAGACCTCCCCAGATCCCCCCAAGGACTTGCCCAGTGGGCAGGGAGATAGCCAGGAGCCATGGGCTGAGGGTTTTTTCCAGTTAACATCTCTGGTTTGGAATTAGAATCACTATTACTGACACAGCACTCAAAACTACTGGACAGCATTAGGAATTTTGTGTTGCTTCCAGGGTGGGGGTGGTGGACGTCAAAGGAGGTCCGTGTGGCTATAGTGCAACGATTTTATGTCCCTATGTGTAAGAATCATCTAGAGAGCTTTATTTAACAATGTCAATCTCTGGTACCCACCCCCAAACCAATTAAACCTGACTCTCTGGGGGCTGAGCCCAGACTTTGAGAACCAGGACGGTACAGGTTCTGATTCAGGGGGTCTGGAGTGTTGTTGATAACACCCCAGATGGTATAGTTAAGGAGGCTGTCAGGTGGTTCTGATGCAGGTGGTGAGAAGTCAACACTCAAGGTTAGTTTGGAATCTCACTCCAGGTGGCACACGGCATGCCCTTGCCCCTGATCCTGGTGGGGATGCCTCCAGTGAGTGGTGGGAGGGGTCCATGAGAGGGCCTTCCTCGGGAAGGAAGCTTGACTTTCCGTCTCCCCCAGTTCCCCTCCGTGGTTGTGACAGGACACGTGCTCCGAGAGCTAAAGCAAGTGTCTGCTGGCGGTGAGTGTCCAGCCAGGCCCTGGAGAGCCCGAGCCAAGTCTGACCTGCAGCTGGGTGGGCCAGCAAACCTCACCAGCCTGCCTCCCGCCTGCCCGGGAGCGCTGGCCCTCTCTGGGGTGCTGCGGCGGCTGCAGCAAGTGGAGGAAAAGGCTCTCCAGGTGAAAGCCTCGCTCTTCGCCCTGCCTCTGCCCTGCCTCTGCCCTCCCCGTGTCTCTGCCCTGCCTCTGCCCTCCCCGTGTCCTTTCCCCCTGCTCCTCCTGCCCAGGGTGGGTTCCGCCTCTGACTGCTCTTCCCCATCTCTCATCCTGCCTGCCGTGTGTGCTGAGCACAGCAAGCCTACCTGGCTGCCTCTCCGCCTCTCTCCCAGAGGGAACCCTCACCATCTCTGTCACTGTCTCTTTTTTCTTTTTCCTTTCTCGCCTTGGCTGCAGAAAAGGGCTCAGAACTTGGCCAACAGGGAATTTCACAAAAAGAACATTAAGGAGAAGGCGGCTCATCTTGCCTCCATGTTTGGACATGGGGATTTCCCACAGGTAAATACAAGGCTTTCAGAACCCCTGGGAACCCAGGTGTTGGACCTCTGGGGAGATGACATGGATCAGTCTTTGGAGCTTCATTTCTTCCTTCCTCCACTCTTGATAGTCTGTAAAGCTATTTACTTTTCAAGTCACCAAAGGCTTTGGACTGGCATCTTAAAAAGCTCCAAATGAGGAGACTCAAAATAAGTAGATAAATCATGACAAACGGAAAACCAAGGCAGAAAAGCGGGCTCAGGTCACAGGAAAATAGAAGCATGTGTACTGTAAGATCTTAGCTTCTGAGTAGGCTGAGCTTCCTAGGGGCCAACACAAAGAGGGGAAGCTGGTCCATTGCAGGAATCACATCACAGTGCCTTTAAAGTGAAAGCAAGCCAGTTGCTCATGATGTTTGGCAGTGCAGTGGAGAAATGCCACCATAGCCCTTATCTGGAAGACCCTGAATGTCAAGGTCAAGCACATGCCGTAACCTGCTCTGCTTTCCCAAAAGGCAGCACCGGCCAGACAGAATGGCCCTGCCTTAGAACTGGAAGCACAGCCCAGTCCAGGCACTTATTTAGAAACCTGCTGAAAAGAACAGTACGTGCTTGCAAGGAGGTGACACAGTGGAGGGTGAGGACCCGTGTGTTTATGTGTAAACTGCTCCTGTGCTCGCAGCAAGCCTGGTTTCTAGAACACACCTCCTCTGCTGCTTTCACCCGGCCTCCAGACCTGTGTTCTGTGCTACTTGGCAGAGTCATAGACATGGGAATGTTACTCTGCCTTTCGTTCATTTTCAGGGTTCTGTGTGGCTGCAGAGGTCCCTGCTGGGGCATGTGCCCCAGAGCCTCCTGGGGTTGTCCTTTCCTAAATTTGAAGCTGCTGCTTTATACCAAGCTCCAGAGTGAGGCCTTCAGGAGTTCGGGTCTATGTTTGTGTCAGGAATAGGATGGCTCCGCCCTAGCTATTTTGTGATTAGGGAGCCAGAATAGCTGTAACAAGAGTGCATCGTAACCAGGAACTAGACAGTCCTGCTGGGCTCCAAAGACACAGGGTACATATTTGTCCTGAGACATGAGCCTGGATGTCGTTTCCCCTCCTTGGATGTGTAGACTAGGGGGCTGTGTCATCGAGGCAGGCGCCGCTGTGCATTTCCCTATGGATAATCAGAGTTTCCTCTGTTTCTATTCTGTGCAGAATAAACTCCTCTCTAAAAGCCTGTCTCATACTCATCCTCCGTCTTCTCCCTCCTGCCTTCCATCTCCTGATTCAGCTGCTACTTCCTCTCCATCAACTGTTGACTCTGTTTCTCCTGCCAGAAAGGTAGTTATCCCAAACAACTGGCTTCCCCTACTCCTTGCATGTTCTTAGATATTCTCCTGCTCCGCTCAGCCTGCTCAGACAACCATCTGAAGCTTGGCTTGGCTGGGATGAAAATTTATAAGGTCCTTTACAGCAGTCCTGAGTTTGGTTTTGGTTTTGTGTTGGAGCAAGAAACTAAACAGAACAAACAGCATGCAAAGCCTTATCAGATGGTGCTTACTTGTCTGGCAAGCACTTTCTGAGCACCCACTGTATGCTAACCATCATGTCAGATGCTGAGAAAATGAGGAGGAGGGTACCGTTCTCTTACTACAGTGTAGATGACAAACCGCATGTCAGCATAGAAATGCATCACATTACACCATAGGATATTGCCAATATTTGGCTATTTTTACCTAACAAGACAGTCTCACATGGTGCACCTCAGACAATACTATTGATGAATTACGTGAGAGGTTTAAAAGGAAGACTCTAGGAACCCAGAACGGTGAAGCCTGGGAAGGCTTCACAGAGGAGGTAATATGGGAGCCAAGTGTTGAAGATTATATGGAGGGATTTTGCTAGAATGAAGTGTAGGGGAAGGAAGGGCATTTTCAAAAGGATCTGGCATGTGGTAAGGAAGGCAGCATGAATGGGAAGACAATTCTGGTGCAACTTGATTTTGGGATAAAAGTATTTATAGGAGTGCGGACGGTAAAAGTGGAAGTCAGTCCACTTTCTTTGTGTTGAAGGGATTCATTCCATCTTCTTATAAAGAGCCACTGCAGGATCCGCTCTGAATTCTGGAAGAATGGCTCAGACAGTGATGCAGAGGGTGGGGAACTGGCGGGAGCCAACGATGGTTGAGGAGATAAAGTTATTAAGTTTGGATTCTAGAGCACTGTTCATGTTTTTCACTTGTCTGCCTGTTACCTAATATGGCAAGAACACTACCAGGCTGGGGTGGGCGAGGGGCAGCCTCTGGAGAAGCTTAGCCCCTGTAATGGGTGAGTCTAAGAATGGAGTGAAGTGCACTTGTTCAGCTATCACTCATGACAGTAAGTTGGAGCCTCTTTCTGGAGGACTGTGCTCCCCTGAACACCCCTGTCCTGTCTAGCCCCACTAGGGCTCATCTCCGTGTGTGGTGCCGAGTGTGCCCATGGCAGAGTTACCGCTCATTTGTTTCCACTCTGTTAGACTGAAGCACAAACCAGAAATCCACTGGGCTGTTCCCTGGGCTGTTGCATCAGTGGGAAGTTAGGAGCTGCCTCCTGGGAGTCCCACCCCCACTGACCCCCATTACTGTGGGGAGAAGAGTGCAGGCAGGGTCTCCAAGGAAGGAGCAAGGAACCTTAGCAGCCCCATCCACTCCATGGTCCCCAGTGTGGATGCGAAGCCTCCCTGGAGGGGATCTGGGGGTGATGTGGGGAAACAGAAACACTTCTCATCTCCAGCTCTAATGAACACAGCCATGGCTGAGATGCCCAGCGACTTGTTCTAAGTCAGCTTTGGTCAGTGGTTTGACCTTAATTCTCCTGACCTTAAGGAGTCTCCATTTTCTCATCAACAAGAGAGTGACTCTTGGCTCATCTGATAGTGACCTCTGTGGTTAAAGACTGGCATACTGGTCGTCATCATCACCAAGGCTTCCGAGTAGCCTTTGGGAGAAGAATCTTCCCTGGCGGGTACTTCCTGCTATGGAAAAGGTCACTGGTGCCCTGGCCAGGATGATGGGAGGGGCGAGGCCACCTAGGCACGGGCAGGCAATGACTGGTGCTGCTAGCTGGGCAGCTGGGCCCCCACTGTGCTTCTGTCTGGCCCAGACCCTTTCCTGCTAGCCCTGAGCTTGCCCTTTCTTTCGTCCTTAGGGAAGGCCTGGCTTGGTCACTGTACTCTCAGATTTGGGAGCAAAGGTAGAATAAGAAAAGTGACCACACTTCCCAAGTTCCTTGACTTGGTTTCCAGTAGATATTAGTTCTCTAGGTGATGGCAAGAGGCAGCCTGCCCAGGTACATGCAGGGCCACTGGAGTCTGGCAAAGACACTTCTTATCGTGAGAATACCCGTCATTCATTATCTGACTCCACTGAGGCCCTTGGCTGCTTCTCCACTGTGCTCTTCAAACAGCTTTAAATCAACATCACTCATTAAGCCAATGAGTGAGCATTCATTCATCCAACAGATATTTACTGAATGACAAGCTGGTGTCAGGCATTTCACTCTTGGGATACACATCAGTTATCAGGGGTTACCTTCCTGCCCTGATGAGGCTTGCATCCTAGTAGAGGAAGGTATAAATAATCTATAATATCTAGGTAAATTATATGATGCATCAGAAGACAGTTTTTCCCATGGGAAAATTAGAGCACGTGGCAAAGACTTGCCATGCTGGGGGAGGGTAGCAATCTTAAATGGATAACGGTGGGAGGGCTCTTCCTGGGAAAGAGAACCAAGCAGGAACAGAGCCTCAGAGAAGAAAACAAAGGCAAAGGGAGTTTCCAGGCTCCTGATTCTAGTCTGTGTTCTCTCCTCTGTACCACAGAAGCCACGTGTGAATGGAGGCCTTGTCAGAGGGAACAGCCCAGAGGCTATGTGCATACAGCCCCAAGCCCAGGCTCAAGGAGGGCTGCACATGGGGTGGGTGGGCTTCAGGGCCTCCTCGGGCCCCCACCTCTACAGCTTTGTTCTCTGTTTCTCCCAGGTTGGGGCAGAACAATTGCTCCCTATTATTTCTTATCCCATCTCCCTAGCTAGTCTTGGCCATCAGACGATGGTGTCATTGGGCAATTTCAGTAGCTTCTGACTTACTAATTACAGGCTGATGGGCCTGTCGCTGTGTGGCTGGGAGTGATTGGGGAGTTCTCAGGAAAAGGTTGCCATGAGACACTTACCTTGCCTGTGGACTTGGACTTGATACCCACAGACTCCTCCACATCTCACCATGAAGCCGTTGTAGGCAGTTAAGCACAGAGTGGTGAATTTCTAGCTTCCAGCAGTCTTGGAAAGGATCTTGCCAGCTGCACTACTCCGCTGCCCCCACCTGCAACTTCCCTGCCTTGCCCGGACCCCACCATTGATTCCACACCAGGTTCTGCATGTGCAGAATCTGGCAGAGTGATGGCCTCCTCTGAGGAGACTCTGCTGCCCCTTAAAGCAGGTGACAACCTGGTGACCATTTCCTTCCATCCTGATGGAGCTGAGAGAGCTGCTGCCCTGGAGAGAGCCTGGGGCCTTCACGCTTCTCCCCAGCAGATTCTGGGGCTGCTTGGATGCCCAGAGACTGTGCCTCAATTCGGGGAGCCAGAGAAAGGAAAATGCTCCTGGAAACTGGTGCTTGGTTCTTGGCAACCTCCTGGCAGGCAGAGTGTTTGGGTTCCTGCCCTAGAGCCCTGCACCTTAATTCTGAGGGTCCAGGGATAATCACCTCCTCTTAGAAACAGACCTAGTCAAACTTGTCACGAGGAACACTTGTTACAGGGATGCAAACTTGGGTCACCGAGTTCAAGAAATGTAGCCAGGGCTCTGCCTTCAGGCTACACTTGCCTGACCTCTCAGTTGACTGCTGCTGCTGCTGCTAAGTCACTTCAGTCGTGTCCGACTCTGTGTGACCCCATAGACGGCAGCCCGCCAGGCTCCCCCATCCCTGGGATTCTCCAGACATGTTGCCTTAAATTTCAGTGTGCTGCAGCTAGGTTTTTGGCCTGAACAGTCACAAGAAATCTTGAGGTCCCCTTATTTAGGGACCAAATGCTTACCACGGTCTTATCTTTTATAAGACTATGGGCTATGGGATCATGCCCAGTCTGATCATTCATACCATCAAACCAGTCCTCCTGTAGCACTATTAGCCCCCATCAACCCTTAGTTAACTTCTTTCTTCAGTGCAGGAGGCCACTGCCAGTTTAGCCTTTAACATGACTGCTAGGCACTTACCAAGGCTGGTGAGCTCTTGCAAGATCAAGATGGCAGCAGAGTATTTACACAGCTGAGGCAGAGGGAGGGCCTCCGGGGGCTGGGGACTGTAGTTTAGTCCTCTTGAGTCAGAAGAGCAATGTGCATTGCAAAAGGAGCTTTCTCTACCCTGGAGGGTATTTGTTTTAAAACTGGATTTGCAGGGTTTACTCTAGAGATTTGCATATTAGAAGCTGGTGAGTTTTAGCTGGGCAATCTGCCAGTGTTTCATCTGATAACAAGGGTAGAGTTCAACGCTGGCTCCAACCTCATTGTTCTCTCTGTTCTGGGGATAGAGCTAGGCAGACCTTTGGAGGTAACCTGTGTACATCCCAGCCTGGGGGATTTTAATTTGCAGGGAGGCAGGTGCTGTAGTGAGCAGGATGTAGGCTTGGAGTCACACGTGGGTTCAACTCACAGATGACTTGCTTACTTGCAGTGTGGCTTTAGATGAATTAGTAGACCTCTCAGCACCTTAGTTTCCTAATCTTCAGAATGGAGGTGGCAGCAGCTACTCCTGAGGATGATTGCAATAATGCAAAGACCTAGCATATATCCAGTCCCTCAAATATCCAATAACTGTGCTAGTTCCCCGGTGGAGAATTCTGGAAGAAAGCTCACTTACCTAAAATGCATGTTGATTCCTCTCCTTCTAAAGGCAAAAAAGTCGCCTTCAGGTTTCCATTTCCAACCCGGCCACTTAAGAATATTGCGGCCTCAGGTGAGTTAGAGCCTCCCTGAACCTCAGTGGCCCCATCTGCGAAGGGGGATTATCAGACCCACCTCGCAAGGCCGTGAGAGTTCAGTGCAGCTCAGCACCTGGCACCAGGGGACACTGGCACCCACTGGGAGGTCACAGCCCCTAAGGCCTGCCTGCATCTCAGCTCTGAAGGTATCATTTCCAGAGCCCCTCCAGTAAGGCAGTTTCAATCCTTGCCCTGACCACATAGCTGAGGACTCAGGCACAGTAGGCTGGCAGCTGATTTTCCTCATCCAGGGGCTCCTCAGGGAGGAGCATATTCCTATTTGCCCAGGAGACTTCCCTTGGCCCCATATGTCAAAACCTCCCCTTCCCTCAAGCTCTCAGCTCCGAGGCCCTGGAAACTCTATTCCCCAGCCCTGCCTGACCCATGTTGGTTTTCTGATCCTCACGGCAGGTCAGGTGGAGAAGTACAGCCTGGACACCTGGTATTCCTGGCTGAGTTCCAGGCCCAAGGGGGATGTTACCATTGTCTGGACACAAATAGACCCAAGCGCGTGCTTCCTCCTTCCTTCAGAGCGTCTATCATGTGCCAGGAGTGTAGAGATGAGAAAGACAGGGTTATGACATCGGGGAGTGCAAACCAAAGTGGAGATGACCCATCTCCCAGCTCGGAGCAGGGTAAGAAAGGTTCCAACATCCATACAGGAACATGCTTGGTGATGGTGCTTGTGACGACCATTAATGTCATCATGTTTGAATCTCAGTTAACTCAAGAAGAGGGAGAAGCCAGTGCATTCATCTGGGTGGGCCGTATTATTCTTACTTGTGCAGAGGAGGGAACACAGCAACTGCAAGTTCCTTTGTGTGAAGGCCACCCAGGAGAGGAGGAAAGAAGTTCCAGAACAGGGAAAATTAAAGCGGTGGTGCTTTGGACTCAGTAACCATCTGCCAGGCAATTCTTGGGAACCTAGCACCCTGTGAGGTGCATCCCAGATTCTCTGATGACTCTTTCACAGCCCTGTGAGGATGGCAGTGGTCTCCCCATTTTACAGATGAGGAAGCTGAGGCTCACAGAAGGGAAATGATGTATGTGACGTTAACCTAATGTAAAGTTAGATGATGGCCCACCTGAATTGTCCAACCATTCCAGCTTGTTCTAATTAATTAACTGGAAAAAAAAAAAAACTAGAATTTCCAAGAGGAAAAAAATACCCCATATAGTATTTTGGTTTTTCTTTTTAAATCTCTAATCCACGGTGGCCTGATTCTTCTGGATACAATGGAAATGAATTACTAGAAATATGATCACGCACTTGGATCTGTGGCTATGTTGAACTGCTCTATAAGTGTCTAATGCTTTCACTTACTGTGTTCCTTGGATCACAGATCCGTTCCTGTTAGTGAAAAATATCCATCTCTAATCCACGGTGGCCTGATTCTTCTGGATACAATGGAAATGAATTACTAGAAATATGATCACGCACTTGGATCTGTGGCTATGTTGAACTGCTCTATAAGTGTCTAATGCTTTCACTTACTGTGTTCCTTGGATCACAGATCCGTTCCTGTTAGTGAAAAATATCCCAGTTCTTAAAAAATTACAAAAATATGGAAAGATACATAAAGGGTGCAAAGCAGTCCCATGGCCCTCCAAAATTACCATTTCTTGAAAAAGCAGTGACTGTGACATGTTTGCTTCTGACTCGGTCATCTGATTGCCCAGATGTGGATATGGAAAAAGTACTCCAGCCAAACTGTAAGCTTTCCTCTTGACCAGCTCCCCAGGAGCGCGGGTGCTTCTGCCTTTCAGTGCAGTGATTTCGTTGTTGAGAACCTCTGGCTTCTGGCTCTTACTCTGAGGTCAAACCATAATGAGTTTTCTGGAGGTTTCTCCATGAGTGGAGTTTCTTTTCTTCCTCAGGATGCCCAGGACCCATTCATTTCCAGATTGGCTAGAACAGTGCTACTTAAAGTGTGTTCCATTGGCAGGAACTAGTCTGTGATCCAAGGAGCACAGCAAGTAAGAGGAAGCATTAGACACTTGTAGGAGAAGGCGATGGCACCCCACTCCAGTACTCTTGCCTGGAAAATCCAATGGACGGAGAAGCCCGGTAGGCTGCAGTCCATAGGGTCGCGAAGAGTCGGTCACGGCTGAGCAACTTCACTTTCACTTTGCACTTTCATGCATTGGAGAAGGAAATGGCAACCCACTCCAGTGTTCTTGCCTGGAGAATCCCAGGGACGGGGGAGCCTGGTGGGCTGCCGTCTATGGGGTCACACAGAGTCGGACACAACTGAAGCGACTCAGCAGCAGCAGAGCAGTTCAACATAGCCACACATCCAAGTATGTGATCATATTTCTAGTAATTCATTTTCATTGTATCCAGAAATATCAACCCACCATGGATTAGAGATTTAAAAAGAAAAACCAAAACCTAGTCATTCACCGCTGACCATCTGAGGAGCAGTGAGTTAGCATGAGTCCAGGTGGTCAGGTCTGCACTGTCTTGGAGCCAGGAAGACATCGTACCATCAGGAAATGGGAGGTAACCTGAGACTCCAGGGCAGCGTCCTCCTTCACTCTGGTCTTTGGGGCGGCCTCCTCTCATCTCTGAGACAAGTTCTCCACCTGGCCTCCTAATGTCCTTCCAGGAAGTCCTGCCTACCTCTTGTTCTTTGTGTTCCTGGCATGGTTTCCATGATACAGTTGGGAAGGGCATATAGGAGCACCAGTTTTGCTTTCCTTGAGGATGCCTTCATTTCATTATTCCTAGGAAAACCGCTGTCATAGGTGAGCATGTGGATGCAAACCGGGAGAAAGGAGTCTTTTATGACTAAGGGCCCACAATGAAAGGAAGGACAGGGCTTGATCTTTATCCTGAATCCCTTGTGCTGATAGAATAACCAAGCAGGCCCGCGACTGCACAGACATGTTTTGGCGGCACCCCCAGCCACCCCAGGGCCCTCTGCTTGCTTCTATAATTGCTCCTAAGTCAGGATTGCACAGAAGCTCAGCAGCACAAAGTGCTTATTAGCTAAGTAGTTAATGAGGTCTTATTAGGGACTTGTATTTAAAGCCTCAGAAAGTAGAGTCTCACTCTCTGCTCGTTCAAGGGAGGCAGTGATTGTGCGTGGGCATCTGGCATTACACGGTGCCTTCCTGGGAGAGCGCCTCAGAGCCAGTTCACACATGGGGTCAGGAGAGACAGTCACGCAAGGGGAGTATGGGCAGTGAGGTAAATCTGACCTCTTCTGTCTTTATTTTGCTGTAAACGCAGGAAGTACTTGGTATTCTCAGCTCCTATCCGAGGAGGCCTGTGTTGGAGGCCCCAGCAGGGTGTGGAACATCAGGCAAATAATGGCTTATTGTCCAGAGCCAGTGCACCTGAACCTCTCTTAGGAGCAGGAGCCAAGTTTCTTGGCATTTGTGAAATCCTAAAAATGGCAGCGTGTATGCTCAGAAGCAGAATCCTAATCTCTTCCAGACGGGCCCAGTTTTGAGAGTGGGGAGGGTAAGCAGTCTGGCAGCTGCTGCAGCTGAGAAGGAGCGAGCTTTGTGAAGTCTGAGGGGGTCCCATCTGTCTGGGATCAGATACCCGAGAAGGTCCCCGGCCACATCTCCATAGTTCCCCAGAGAGCCCCACACATGGTCTGGCACAACTGATCCAAGTAGCTGCTGGTGTTGGGGCTTCCTTCATGAGAAGCGGGCAGGCATCCCCTGAGCCATATCTCTCACCCCAGCCTGCTTGGCAGCCCTTCCCTCTTCATCCTCTCTCTGTATCTGGTGAGTTGGTGCCCAGTGAGTTGGCCTCAGGTTCTGAGGGTGGGCCCTGCTTCCAGGAGGCAGGACCTGTGGGCACCTGCTGCCATTTGCTTTGTTGTCCCTGAACTTCCTGCTTTATCTCTGGGGCTTTCACCGTGAATTGTGTGGCCTTCCAAGAGCAGTATTGGGTTTAGATTGAGGACTTTCCTTTGTCCCCACACAAGTCACTGTTACCTGCTGTGAAGATGGCTATCAACCTGTGACTGAGGGCCAACAGCCTACATTGCTGCTGTCTGTGGCCACATCTCCCAGAAGCTGGATTCAGAGGCTGGGGAGTGTCTCCCTCCAAGGCCTTAGGATCAGGAACCGTGTTTACAGATACAGTCTCATATCGTCCGTGTTCGCCTCCCTGCAGAGAAGATAGCTATATTCCCGGGCTGGCCTTTCAGAGCTGGTGGGGAAAAATAAGCTGGGATTTGCCTGGGGGTGTATGTGTGATTGTACCACATCTGCGTGGAATGTCAGCTCTCACCCCTTCCCCAGCTCCATGACACACCAGTGGGGATCCAAGCATTCACGGGTAGGCACGGACCATCATGCCTTCGGGAGCACAGACACCCACAACCCATCAGGCTGTGGTCTCCGGGGCCAGCGTGGAACTGACTTGCCCAGCACCAGCTCTGGGGCCCTGGGCAGTGCCACCTGGAGCTCCCTGTCCTGCTCCCTGCACCTGCCCAGTGGGGACCACCATCCATTCCCATTTCGGCCACTCTTGATTGGCAAGGTAGTCTGCATCCTGACCTGATAGAGCCGAGGTCAGGCATAGCCACAGTTCCCTAGGGGACACAGGGGCTGCAAGGGAGGCTGGGGCTGCCAAATTCAGGGGGCGGGGAGGAGTCGAGTTCATCTTGGCCCGGCCCCGCCAAGTGCCCGGTGTTCACACGCACGCTCTCTCATTCTCACCACAGCTCCGTGGCAGGCGCCATTTTTTCCATTTCACTGAATGAGGACGCTGAGCTCGGAAGTTGAGGGCTTTGTGTCCCGTCTTAAAACCGTCAGTGGTAGAGCTCGGTCCTAACCCTCCTGATCTGGGGAAATGGGGAACAGGTCTCCCTATGTAGCCGCTCCTGGCCCTCTAGAGAGGGGAGTCTGGGGAAGGTCAGCTTCAGTGCAGCTGGCTTGTCTTCTTAGAGTGAAGGTCCCCCAGCTGGGGCCCAGGAGACCTCAGCAGAGTCCTGGGTCTTGCACCTTTCTACGTGGCCTTGGATAGATCCCTTCCTCTAGGATTCATTCTCCCTATCTGTGAACTGAGCAAGCTGAACTCCTGAAGAGCACGTACTCCCAGTGGATGTAGCTGTGAGTCACCCTGCTGATCTCTCTCTTCTCCATCCGCAGAGTGCCTGCTGCCGACTGCAGGCTAGTGAGGCCTCTCCTGGGACGCTGGGTGCTGTCTGCACGTGGGTGTGGAGCTCTCCCACCTCCAGCTCGCTCATGTTTTCCTTCTTGGTGCTAATGGCCTCTCCCTTTGTCTCTGTCTCCTTTATCTCTGCTCTTGGGTAGCTGACAGTAGGGAAAGTATCCAGCGGAATAGGGGCTGCAGCTGAAGTTCTGGTCAATCTGTACTTGAATGATCACAGACCTAAGACTCAGGCCACCTCTCCAGACCTGGTAAGGATGTGCACCCTTCCTCCTTCACCCACAGACACTGGCTCTGGCCTCCCAGGGAGGGTGCCTGGGATGTGGAGAGGATGGCCTGGCCCCCTTCTCATGAGACAAGAGGGGCTGAGAACAGGCTGGGTCAGAGCAGAGGTTAGTGAGGGGTGGGGCTATGTTTCCTTGTAGACGAACCTCAGTCAGCCCCCTTGTGGGTCATTTCAGAAAGCAGAGCATCTTCCCTGCTAGCTGGGGCTCTGGAGAACTCAGGGAAAAGGTCAGGGAAGGCCATCTACAGAGATGGACAACGCTTACTACCAGTGTTTCGCATCCAGTGTGGATTGGATTAAGAAGTAATGGGGAAAACATCCCTTTCCTCTGAATTCCCTCCTCCTCCGGAGACTCTGCTCACTTCACCACCGGTGTGAGTTCTTTTGGTGTCCTTTGGGCACATTCCCCTGGAATCACCCAGGGGTGCCCCTCCTGCCCTGGGCCTTGCCCTCCCCTTTTGCATTGAAGAAGTTCACTGGCACCCTTATGCCCCTTTCCTGCAGTTCTCTTGAACAGTTTTGATGCCATGAGCCTTCCCTGCGTTACCTGTGTCACTGCAAGGGGACAAGGATGGATAAGACATTCAGTGACCTCGCTCTAGACCCAGGCAACACTGAACCCCTGACTCAGATTGCTGGAGATGGCCTCCCTGGGCAGGCATGTTTGTGAGGGACACCTGCTCTGTCAGACGAGGAAATGTCACTCCCACCATGAAACCAGGGTGTCCGGCAGCCTGCCTGGGAGTACAGTCAACGCTGCCCTGGCAGGGCTGGAGTCTGCGTACCTTCCCACCCTCACTCTTGGCAGCAGTGCCCCCAGTGACAAAAGCAGCACGTAGCCTGTGAGGCCCCACAAGGCAGGCTGGCATCTCTACATGCCCGGCCTTGCGTTTGAAGATGCGGCGTACACCCTAACACGCTGTTCTTCTCTTCCGATGCCCTGTGCCTGCCAGGAGTCCGTTCGGAAGACGTTTCCCCTAAACGTGGGTGGCAGCGACACCTGTTACTTCTGCAAGAAGCGCGTGTACGTCATGGAGCGGCTGAGCGCGGAGGGCCACTTCTTCCACCGGGAGTGTTTCCGCTGCAGCCTTTGTGCCACCACCTTGCGCCTGGCCGCCTACGCCTTCGATGTTGATGAAGGTAACCCCCAGGGGCCAGGGCAGCACTTGTCTCTGGCCTGGGCTCCTGACTCTGGAGGCTCTGGGACACCCAGCACTTCCCAGGGAGTATTGGTGTCACCGGAAGAGCAGTTCCGGGGTCAGGGATGCCCTGCTAATGGGAGAGGCTGCCTGTGGTGGGCAGGGGTCCTGAGGAAAGAGGAGCTGTCAGCATGAGGGCTGCACATGTGTAGGGAGCACCTACCAGGTGCCACGTGCTTTATGGACATTTTCTCACTCAGTCTCGCCACCTTCAGTTACCCCTGTGTGGTCAAGAAAATCAAACCCCACACCTGACGTGTGATAGGGGTTCAATTTGTTGTTATTCGGTTGCTAAGTCAGGTCCGACTCTTTGCGACCCCATGGACTGCAGCACGCCAGGTTTCCCTGTCCTTCACCATCTCCCAGAGCTTCCTCAAACTCATGTCCATTGAGTCAGTGACGCCATCCAACCATCTCATCCTCTGTTGCCTCCTTCTCCTCCTGCCCTCCATCTTTCCCAGCATCAGGGTCTTTTCCAATGAAAAGGAGGGGTGGGGTTCAATACATGATGTCATATTCATATTATTATGAATGAAGCATGTATTGTAGGAATGACGTAACTGTAACATGCCCTCTGCTGAGTGGCCTACCAGAGTCATCAGTGAAGGAGGCAGTTTCATTGGAATGAGTGATTAATTTCTAACCTTTAGCACTTGATGTTTGCACTATCATATAATGACAAAGCTTGTGATTCCATACCCTAAAACTAACTCCCTGGGTTCACATCCAGAGTATGCCACTTCCAGCATATGGCGTATGTATGCTACATACAAATAACCTCTTACCTGACCTCTGGGTCCCTCAGTTTCCTTATTTATAAAATAAGGATAACAGTACTTTGCTCATAAGGTGATCACTGATTTAACTCAGCAGAAGGATTTAAGATAGTGCCTGGTATATTGAGTCCTACTCAAGACTTCGCTGTTGTATCATTATTCCCATCACTGTTGTCACTGCGGTAACAGTGGAGCAAAGAAGGGTTTCTGGAAGGCACCCAGTGTCCTGGGCAGTGGCCAGTGGCCCAGTGTGTGGCTCACTGGGTTTTTCTGCCACCATCTGTTCAGTGCTGTTCCCACCCCCAGGGGTCCCAGAAGCAAGAGGAACTACAAACAGAGCTGCTATTGCAGGCTGTCCATTCTGCTGCCTGGCAGCGGGCCTTGGGAAGAGACTTGGCCTGAGGGATTATCTGAGGGTTTCTGTCCCATTCCCGGGAGCGTCTCCCCGTCCCCCACCACCGTTGCTGCAGCTGGTGGCCTCCCCTCCACGCTCTTCTTTAAGGCAGGTGACGGAAACCGTTTCCCACGTTTGCGCCTTCCTGGGCTTCTTTCCCTTAGTGGTGTTTCTCTGACCTGGATGGTGGCAGGCACTTGGCTCAGGCTCTGCTGTGGCTCTGGTTTACAGGAGAAGAACCCCTGAGTGTGCGTTTCTTTTTACAGGCAAGTTTTTCTGCAAGCCTCATTTCATTCACTGTAAGACCAACAGCCAGCAACGGAAGAGACGGGCAGAGTTGAAGCAACAAAAAGAGGTAAGTTTTATCTTGAAAGTGGTGGTGAAATGGGAAAGTTCCCTAGCAGGAGGAGGTTGTCAAGAGTTCCTGCAGGTTAGGCCAATGTTTCTAGCTTTGGGGGGCTTGAGACTCGGGTGAAGAGGGCTCTGCTCCCTGGCAGGAAGGCCCCTGGGTCTCAGTCCATTCAGCTGGCATCTGGGATGTGAGCTGTTCCAGATGTCAGCTCCCAGAGCAATGACTGCTGCCTCTCATGAGAAGCCTAGAAGAGCTTTCCCTTGTGCCAAGGATGGGGCTAAATGCTTAGCCATGCAAAAGCCACGTAGCCCCCAGGGCCTGGGGCCCCAGTGGCCACAGAGCACTGTGGGCAAGGATGCCTGGTATAGGGCCAACCCTCTGTGGTTTCCAAGTCCTTTCCCCAGGCTCTTGGAGGTTAACAATGTGACTGGCCTGTTTATTTTCTAAATGGGTTGTGATAGCACCCTCCCTACCCCCACCTATGGTAGCTCTTAGCCAGCATCTTCTTTACGGCTTGATTAATCACCCATCTCCAGCAAGACCAACAACTTCAGCTTTTTTCTGATTTCATAAGTAATATGGGCTTCCCAGGTGGCTTAAGTGGTAAAGAATCTGCCTGTCAATGCAGGAGACACAAGTTCGATCCCTGGGTTGGAAAGATCCCTTGGAGGAGGAAATGGTAACCCACTCCTGTATTCTTGCCTGGAATATCCCATAGACAGAGGAGCCAGGCAGGCTACAGTCCATGGGGTTCACAAAGAGTGGTATACAGCTGAGCAACTGAGCATACACAGGCACACACACACAGTAGAAAAATGGCTAAGTAAATGAAAGTCTATAAAGAAGGAAAGTGAAATAATCCATCATCACTCTATCCTGCTGCTAAGTCACTTCAGTCGTGTCCGACTCTGTGCAACCCCATAGATGGCAGCCCACCAGGCTCCCCCGTCCCTGGGATTCTCCAGGCAAGAGTAATGGAGTGGGTTGCCATTTCCTTCTCCAATGCATGAGGGTGAAAAGTGAAAGTGAAGTCGCTCAGTCATGTCTGACCCTCAGCGACCCCATGGACTGCAGCCTTCCAGGCTCCTCCGTCCAGGGGTTTTCCAGGCAAGAGTACTGGAGTGGGGTGCCATTGCCTTCTCCGCACTCTATCCTGAGAAAATCATAATTAACATTTTGGAACATTTCTTTGTAGACTTTTTCCTGTATGAATACAGTTGACCCTTGAACAGTGTGGGAGTTAGAGCCTTTGACTCTCTGCAGGTTTGAAAATTCATGTATAATTTATAGCCAATCTTTCATATTGATGGTTCTTCCATATCAATAGATTCAACCATCCATGGATTAGGTAGAGGTGTAGTATTCATTATTTAAAAATCTGCATTCAAGTGGACCCATGCGGTTCAAACCCACATTGTTCAAGGGTCAACTGTATGTTTTCACCCAGTTGGAATCCTACCTTGCAGTTTCATAGCCTTCTTTTTTCACTAACAGTATATTAAGAACAGTTTCCCATTAAGAATTCTTTTGGAACCTAATCTTTGATACCTGTAAAAGATGACTGATAATTTATTTGCATCCTATATTGTTGGACATTACTATTTTTGCCTTATAAACATTTTACAGGGAATGTCTTTGTACCTGTATCTTTATCCATATTTCACATTGTTACTTAGGGTCAATCATAGAGTGAGATTGCTGAGTCAAAGGGCATGTGTGTTTTGAAGGCTCCAGAGGAAGCTGATCTCTGTGATCAGTCCCCACCCGCCCCCCGGAAAGTTACACCCGTGCTCAGCCCCCTTCAGCAGTGCACAGGGGGCGCAGAGATTTTAGGGAGGGGTCCTGGTTGCAAGTTGCAGGGTCTGCCAAGTCCTCTCTTTGTTGAGTCTTCCTCTCACTGGAGGAGCCCTCTCTGATCATCATGGACTGAATGCCCTCACCTTGATCTCTTTCTCAGGAGGAGGGGATGTGGAAAGAGCAAGAAGCCCCTCGGCGAGACCCTCCCGCGGAAAGTTCTTGTGCCGCTGCTGCCATCGCCACGCCGGAAGGCAGCCCCCCAGGTATCCCCAATTCCTTCTTTAGGAAGGCGCTAAGCTGGCCCCTCAGGCTGCCGTGGGGCCTGCTTCACCTTCCCCGGAGGCTGCTTAACTGGATTCAGGGACTCCTGCGCGCCACCAGCCTGCATATCAGGGACAATGCTTACAACTACTGCTACACCTACGAGCTCCTGAGCCTTGGGCTGCCCCTGCTCTGGGTGTTCTCCGAGGTCCTGGCTTCCATGTACCGGGAGTCGGAGCAGTCCCTCCAGAGCATCCGCGACTGGCTGCTCAGATGCGTCCCGGCCAAGCTGCACTGAAGCCCAGCCCCACAGTACCGTAACATTTCCCGTAGATGGCGTAACGTAGATGGCGGCGTGTTCGGCCAGCTCAGGCGCTGGCCAGGGAGCCCCACGCCCTTGAACCAGTTAGCGCAAAGCCAAAGAATTTCCCGTCGGCCACCTGCACCTAGCCTGGTCGCGGTGAGCATCTGCTTCAGGCCACCGTGACATGAAGGATGTTTTTTAATAGCTTTGTACTTTTATACCAAAGCGAGCCAGACTTCTAGGTTTACATTTCAAAATAAGCCCAAAGAAAGCTTTTTTTTTTTTTTCTATGAGTGTCAGTTTTTTAAAACACGGGTTTGAGGTTTATAACTGGTATTACAAAAACCCCTTCCATGCTGTGGTCTTGAAAGAGCCGCTCCCTGTAACGTGAATAATTTGGGCTTTTAAGTAAACCAGAGCGAGCGTGCAATCTCCTGACAGTGCCTTCTGATTTTGTGCCTGGATACCACTTGTCAACACAGGACAGTTGTTTGCAACATGAAAGCATAGTAATTTAGAAGGAAAACAAAACAAAGCAAAACAAAAAAAGGATGAAAGAGAATTAAATCTACAGAAGGATGTGGCAACATGTAGTTACCTGTCCTCCCAGGGAGGAGGACTATTTTGCTCCCTTGTTCTGATGTAAAATAGTAGCTGCAAGATTCCCCTGACCCCAGTACCAAATTGCAGCCAAATTATGTAGAACCACAGGGTTTCAAGTGAGTTGCTACAGACATACATTTTTCCTTCCCACTAATGAGCATGGCAGCCAAAGCCCGTTGGTCCCTGACCACTCAGAACTCCATCAAACTGATGCAGTCCTGAAGAGGAGTCGTGTCAGCTGGTGGCCTTTCAAACCCTCCTTCTGAGGTCCCCAATCCAGGTTGCAGTCTGAGCCAAGGCCATTCAGGATCCACAACAGTCAGGCTGAGGCAGGAAACTGCCCTCTCATGCCGTGTCCTTTGGGACAGAGGGTATTTGTTAGCACCTGACAGTATTATTTCTGGAAAGCGTGACCTCCCCTGTGAGCATGGCTTGCAGGCATTCTGGCTTCTTAGCCAGTTGGCTGCCATGCATAATGGTCAAGTGGTCAGAAACCATTGATTATTGAATTGTCCCAACTGAGGAATGCATCTGATCCAGGGGGAAGCTCCCGTGTCTTGACTAGCAGAGGAGGCTGGGAGTGGACACTGTTATTGACTTATGCATAAGAAATGTACCTTATTAAGGGCAAAACGGGCCTTGGGCCCACCTACATTCTTCATTCTGGGCATCTGGAGGCCTCAGTCTTCCGAGCTCCACTCTGCCTGGACATGCACGGCTGCTGGGTCTGGCTGAACAGTGGAGATGGCTGATAGAGAAAGACCTTCCACAGAGTTCAGTGTATCTAGAGTTGCTGGGCCCTGCCTGTTACACTAGAAAGATCCTCTAGATTAAGAAAGGATGGAGTCTGGTGGGTTAGGAGCCAGAACTCTTAAGGGCTTTGAGATGCCAATTTCTCCAGGGTGGGAAGAAGCAGGGAGGCATTTCTATAATATAAACACTTCCCTGAGTCCTTGGGTGAATCAGGGGCATGACTGCGGCCAAGTCCGTGGGAACTGGCGCCTCTGTCTTTGTTGGAACTGTTCTCATCCTATGACTTACATTGTGTTTTTCCAAATTTTTGCTGATATTTTAGTGTTCTCTGGTGGGAGGAGCCCTTGATTCGTTTCATGTTTGATTCTGAAAGTCATGATGTAAACATCAAAGCTGTGACATTGTTATTCCCGTCAGCTCAGGGCAGGATGAGATGCTTTGTGGGATGCTCCATGAAGCTAGAGTTAGGATCTCTGAGAATGTCGCTTATGGCCATAAGGAGACTGGTTTGAATTACTCTGGTGAGACAGGGCGTGCCTGTCAGAAGCCTGAGATGTTTGTATGTTCTGAGACGTTGAACCTTCCTGGTGGGGCAGTACCAAAACACAAAAGTCAGTCCTTGGAGCAGGATGTTTCTAAACCTCCATAACATATTTAAGAACAAATGTGGGACACTAGAGTAAAATCGGGGCAGAGACGATGCGGGGGGCGGTGGAGACAGGGGATTATTTCCAATTGCACGGATCCACCCTTGCAGACAAGTCACTGCTCACTTCCAGAAAGGTTCATCTGTCTTAAGCAAGCCGTAACTTGTTTGGGGGAGTTGCTGTTTTTTTTAAATGGTTGCCTCGTTTTCGACGCCTGTACCCTTTTGTGTTGTCCATCAGTTTCCTTGTTCCCCCAACTAAATTCTCTCTTCTCTCTCTCTCCAAACCTTACACTGTGGCCATCAGTTCATTTCAGCCTTCCAGTGCTGCACCCACTTCTTGGCTGACACACTTCTGCTCTGAGGTGACTGGTTTTCTTGCCAATTTTCAGAGAGTGGTACTAACCCCCTGACCTGCTTTCTGCGCCCCGTCTCCCTCACTCCCCGCGCCGTGGCCTTGGTTGTGCTAACTGCGAGCGTCTTGCCTACTAGTGGACTTTTTCATTCGGTGGCATGGTTGGTGAACAATGTGGGGGGGTGGTCAGCTCGAAAGCGTTTCTGATTCCATCCCTCTGAGCCGGCTGCCCAGTCCGCTCCAGGCGCATGGCCCACCTCCTCTCTATACTCCAAGGCCTGCATGCACGCTTTTCTGGTTGCACTTACAAAGCCACTTACCTTCCTGGGAGGGTTAACCTGGAATGTGAGACTGTGCCATAGAGAGGGCCCTTCACCTTTGAAAAGAACTCTTTCATCTCTCAGCCTCTGAAAAAGCATATGCATACAAGCATCTTCTTCAATTGCTTTCTGATATAAAGCTTATCAATGTTATCAATCTGCACCATAGGTGACTCTTTTTGGAAGGACTTTTTTTTTTTTTTTCTCCCAGGCTTCATCACAAGCTTGGCCCAGACTCTCTATTTTAAACACACGATCACAATTTTTCCAGTGAATCTTTCCTCCCCTGCAGCCTATACTTTCCCTCCCAGGGTTTTGCTTTGACTGTTCTGGTCTCTCTAGGCTCATAAAGCCCCAGAGGATACAGAAGCTTCAGCTAGAGCAGTCATCGTCACAGGCCAAGGGTGCCTTGGAGAGCAGCCCCCTTTCAATGCCCCCACAGCTCTACTCAGAACACACCCCCCTGCTGACTCTGCCTGGAGCAGCAGGACCCTCACAGTGCTTTTAAAGAGAAACACCACACCTAGTCCGGTGGGGCTGCTGAAGGCAGGCCTCCCAGTCCCGGGATGCAGTGTGGTGTCCTGCATGCGGCCCAGAGCCATGCTGACCTCTCTGCACAGCCCTGCTTGCTGCGCTTTGTTCCCTCGTTGGTGCAGATCCCAGCCAGGATGAAGTCACCGTTCTTGTCTTATCTTCTCTTGCAGAGTCTCTCCCCTTTATAGAATATCAACCAAAGAGTGCCCTCCTCCCCCGAGCCTCCTCCTTAGCTAGCCTCCCCCACCTTGTCACCATGCATGTTTGTGACCTTTGGTAGTCATTACAGTGCCACGTGGAACCCTGTATTTTGCACACAGCGAACAATGTTTAGCTTTATTTATGGTATTTGATGCTGTACATGGAAATAAATATGGTTCTTTATAAAGCTCATTGTTTCCTCTCTTCTTTGCTGTGGAAGCTGCTCAAACCTCAGACACAGGGGTTGGTTGAAGGGGTTGGCCTTTCCTGAACTGGCGGGCCTTGCACTTGTGGTGACATGGAGCTCTCTGGGGCTGTGCTGGTTACTCTCAGAGGAAATATTACCCGGGGGTAATATTTGGAAAATATCACCCATGCTCCGCAGCCAGGCTTTGGGGGGCTCTTCCTTGAAAACTCATGGTACTTTTCTGCTCTAGGTGCTGGGCATTGCTGGCTGAGGATCAGGGTGCCCTCAGCTACAAGGAACAGACTGTACTGACAACTGCTTGCATCCATTTCCTGCACATATCCAAGCCGCGGACCTGTAAGAGAACTTTACTTAGGAACCTTACTCTAACTTAGGTTCCCGTGCGACAGAGGTTGCTCTTGACAGTTTTGTGCTGGCCCGGCTGAGTGACGGGTATAAGGTAAGAGGAAGGACTGGACGTTGGTTTCAGGATGGCAGTGCGTATGGCAGGTGTGCTTATCCAGGGAGGAGAGTCCTTTGGGCTGCTAAGAGCCCCACTTTGCCCTCAAAGGCTCAGGTCTCTCAGTTTCTTAGGCTGCAAGGCTCTGCCCACAGGGCCAAAACTCTGAGGGTGTTTTCATGGCAGGTTCTGGCTCAGTTCCACTTGTCCTTAAGGGAAGGATTTGAAGTTTCACTCAACTAGTCTGGATGGTGTCAAAGAAATCTGGTTCCTCACCTCCCTAGGGTGGATGCCTTTCTTGGCCGGGCTGGATGTGCTGGGCTTCTGACACTGGCATGTAAACTCATCTATGAACTTCATGAGGGCCCTTCTATCTCTAAAGGGCCACTTCCGAGGCCCTGGGCTTCTGAGCCCAGTTGCTGGTGCCTGGAGCTGCCTGGCATCATGACCAAGTGTTGTTCCTCTTACCCAGGTGAGATACTCTTTCTGTTCCCTGAAAGGAAGGGTGTTAGGGACTAAAGTCAGGAGCTGGGTTGGACAGGTGACTTATTCTTTTATTCATTCATCTATTCATGTGTTCACTGAATGCCTACCAGGCCCTAGGCATATTCTAGGACCTAGAGATGCAGCAGTGAGCTGCACAGAGCACTGCGCCTCCTGCATCTTGGATTGTGTATATCTCAGTGTCGTTGTACTAGGCTTGATTTGTTTTGTTTAATTCTGCATGCACTTATTTATTTGTGCATGCACACATTTATTTACTCAGCTAATATTTAGTGAGCATCTACTGTATGTTGACAATATAGCAGAGAATGAGACAGACAAAAGTCCTCCTTCTCATGGAGCTTACAGTGTGGTTTTTATTTGAAGTTGGGTTAAAACAACATTTTCTGAAGCATGACAATAGAACACTAGCTTTGAGAGGTGCTTTGTGAAGAAAGGGCTCCATAGTCCCAGAGTTTGGGAAGTGTTTTATACTTACCATGCTGATCCTTCCAAATCTTGGTGATCCACAAGACTCATTAGCACATTCAAGTCTGAGGGGTCCTCCAGTAAGGAAGCCTAATTAACTTTTTTCAACTGGGTTTTCCTATACCTCTTTGAAGTGGGTTTTTTGTTTTGCATATTACATTCTATGTAAGTGTTCATAAAATATTTTTTACCCAGAAACACTGGGTAAAAGAAATTAAAAATGTAAATAATAGAGTTAAGTATTTATTGGTCAGGTAATGGAGTGGTGCCTTTCTAAACTTTAACATCTCTGATGGAAAAAAAATCTCAGGGAAAATATGGCACAGATCTGACTTATAAACAGTTTTTAAGACTTAATGTATAAAAAGTAAAAAAAATAGTCAATAGGCAGGCAGACCAGGGGAAAATCTGAATTTGGTATGATAACAAAGATGTTCATTGCTGTAGCATTTAAAAAGTTCCTGCAAAGCAATGGTCTCAGGCACCTGTAGCTAGTATTTGTGGATTAAAGACCCCATGATAAACGGGCAAAGGCTATGCATGAATAGTTCGCGTCAAGCAAATTTTAAAACACTGAAACAGCAAGCATTTCCAAAAATGTTCTAACTTGGCTTTCAAAGGAATGTAAATTAATTATGCTGTACCCACGAAATAAGTAAAGGAATAGTGAATAGATTGTAAGAAAAAAAATGCAGACTTAATCACTAGTATTAAGTGAAAAGTTAAATGGGGACAATCCTTTCTGGAGAGCAATATGGTAACGATTATTAAGACCCCCCCAAAAAAGGGATTCTGACCTCTGGGCCCAGTAATCCCACTCCAGGAACTGATCCTAAAGAAATAATCAAGCCAGAGAAAGAAAGTCCCTGCAACCTGAATATGGAGTAGGGTAAGTGGGTCAAGTGCAGTGTGTGACGTGGGCTGCTCTCCTCTATTTCTGTGACCTCATTCGCTTTCAGGGCTTTTCCTTTAATTCCTTAAATAAGTAAAAGAAGCAACTGGTGCTTTCACCACCCCAAGGCCAGCGTTTCCAAGGAGTTGAAGAGTTCCTGTGTGGCACCTCATTAGCTCTTTACCTCCTTGGGTTGATACTGACTTTAAAGTTCACTGAAGCTAGAGGCGACCTAGAGCAGGATCTTCAACTATTAAGCGTCTTCACCTGTCCGAGGCTCAGGCCAGGAATCTGGTGCTGCTCACAGGAAAGGCCTTGGCATAGGGGAAGGCCTTGGACTTGGCTGAAGGCCCAGCTCTGACCCCAACGCTTTGTACTGACTCGGAGGCAGTCCCTTCACAGAAGAGCAAGTCCCTTCTGTGAACAGGGCTAGGGATGCCTCTGGTGGAGGGTTTTGTGAAGGCGAAGTCGGTGAGCGTCCCCAGCAAGGGCTCTTGCTGGGTTATAGGGTGAACTTTCCTGGCTTCATGCGCCAGAGTGTCCTGAGGGAGGCATTCTGGGTCAGAGAGACTCAGAGTCTGACAGGACTTCTGGGAACCAAGCGGGTCTCAGTTCACAGCGGGGGCAACACCTACTGCTCTCTAGGCTTCCAGTCCCCAGCTCTCTTGAAGGTAACTGGTTACTTCCCTTTGGACACTCTGGCCTCCATTTGAGCCCCTTCTCTCCCACTACCTGCACTTAGGTGATGCTGTAGTGAGTGCCCGGGTGTCAGCAGAGGCGCCGCCTCCAGCTCCGTCGTGGGCTGCCTGCTCGCCATCTCCACTTAGCCCTCTGCACGGAGTCTCCAGCTTAGATGTCCACCTCAGACTTCTGACCTTCCCCTGAGCCGGACTCCACCCTTGGCCTTCACAGTCTCCGGAAACGGCAGTTCCGTTCTTGTTGCTCAGCTCAGAGCCTTGGTTGGAGTCATTCTTGCCTCCTCTTTTTTTGGTCCCGCATCCAGTCCATTAGTGAATTCTAAGTACAACCAGACTCTGAGTCTCACCACCTCCACGCTATCGCCTGGTCCCAACCACTATTATTTCTTCCCACGTTTTTCCGGTGACCTCCCACAGGCTCTTCTTATAAAGAACTCTCCCTATGCCATTCAACCTATTTTCAACCCAACAGCTGGAGTAATTCTGCTAGAACTTAAATCTGATCTCTCCTCTGCTCAAAACTCTAATGGCTGCCCAGTTCCCTCAGAGGAGGAGCCAGAGGCGTGTGGTGGAGTCGGACGGTTCTGTAGAGTCTGGCCCCCGTTACTCTGACCTGCGCCCCCTCACATGCTGTGTCCGGCCACACTGGCCTCTGCCATGTGGCATGTGCCCTGGCTGTTCTCTCTGCCAGGAACACGGTTTCCTGGTATCCCTATGACTGATCTCTTTGTTTCCGTGTCTCCCTCCCTGTGAGGTCTGCATTTCATACCACAACCTGCACCCCCAGATCTCCTGATCCCCCTACCATTTACTTTTTCCATAGTACTTATCACCTCCAACTGTATTATATAAGTCACTTACTACCTATATGTATTGTTTGTGTTTTCCTTCTGTTGAACGCAAGCTCCTCAAGGGTGGGAGTCTTTGTTTCTTTGGAACACTTGTATACACCCATCAGGTAGGACAGTGCTTGGCACATAGCGGACCCTCGATAAATATCTGTAGAATAAATAAAGATCCCGCCTTCTGGCCTGGACCTCTGACCCTCTGACTAGGGGCCTGCGGCCATCTGGGGCCTGAGATGATCTTGCTGGTGTCAGGTCACAGGAGCAGAGAGAACCCGTAAGAGCAGTAGGCATTGTGTCTTGCCACCTCTACAGAGCCTTTGGATTGATTGGGAGAAGAGAGTTTTGGTTTAGCTTCCATTTTGCCTCCAAGGGGTATAATCTGCACACAGCCTCGCTTGGCTGCATGTTGGAGCAAGTATGTCGGAAGCTGGAGGCCCAAGGGTGGCCCAGCCTGGTACCTATTTGTGGCAGGAGAAGGAAGAAGAGAAGAGTCAAGATCTGGGGACTAAGCCTCCAAAGCTGGCACTGTGAGCCAAACACAAGTAGGAAAGTCAGCTTCCTCTCTGCCTTCAGGCCACCGCACTGTCGGAAAGACACCGCATGCCCCATCCCTTCCTCCCAGCCCTGATGGAGGAGGCCTTGCTGCTCGGAGGGCTCAGGCCAGTCTGGGGGCCCATCTGTAGCTGGTGTTTCCATGGTGTGTCTGGGCAGAGGGCTCTGTGAGATGAGCAGATCAGCTCTGCTGAGGGCTGTGAACAAAGGAAGGGCTGGGTCCTCCTTCTGGTTGGCTTTTAGTTTACTTGAGTTGGTTTCTGCACAGAAGTTGCTGCTAAAGCCGGGCAGGGTCCTTGGAGGAACACTGCTCACGCCGATTCAAAGCAGTAGAGGGTGAGCCCGAGTACACATGTCTGCACACAAACATGCCCCACGGTCCGTCTGGGGATGCCTGATGAGCACGCCACTGGGCAGGAGAGCCATGCCCCAGCATGGCAAGTGGACCCAAGGCCCAGGGCCACCCATTGGTGTGCTCATCCCCTGAAAGCCCCTGGAAACGGGTTCCTAGCACTATACTCTCCTCCAGGATGACAACTGTGCTGTCTTTAGACACCTGTGCCTTATCTTTGGAAGGGACATGCACTGCAAAGGCCCTAGGTACTAGACCAACAGATCCCTCCTAGGGCAGCTGGGTGGAGGGAATGCTCGACACAGGCTCCTTCCCAGGGCCCTTGCCCATCCTGCTGGGGGCTTGTCAGTGACCCCTCACTCATCGCAGTCCAGGAGGAGACTGCACTATGCTTAGTACCCTGGACAGCTGCCTGCTTGCTCTCAGGTGCACTCCCTCCCTGCCTTTCCCCTGCTCTGCTCTGTAAGAAGTGTAACTCCTGCAAACTACATCTCCCAAGCTCCTTTGCAGCTGGTTTCCTATTAAGTTTGACTGTTGAGACATTACTAGTAAGGGACTGGAGGATGGGATCAAGGGAGAAGCCAGGGTATTCCTCCATCACTCTGCATCCCAGGCAGTGCTGTGTACTTCCCACGGTACCCACCACCTTCTGTGTGGCCCCTGCCTCTGGGCTCATAGCACCAGCTCCTCCCAGAGTCTCCCTAGCCAGTAGCTTCCTATTATTATTCATCTGTGCGTTGCCTTGTCATCCCTATTTGACTTCTCATCAAATAACTCAACAACTTTGACCAATTGTTATTGGTTTCCTTTATTAACTTTACTCTGTTGAACTCCCTGACTTGGGTTCTATTTTCTTGAATGATAAACTTAAGTTCCATTGCTTTTGTTAAACTTCTCTCTTCCAAAAGTGGCTCTGGCAGTTAGGAGATGTGTGACATTGGACCGATGAGATAACACCTCTGAGTTTCAGTTTTCTAATCTGTAAAACAGGCTTAATGACAGTACCCAGGAGAACCTGTTGCTTCATTGTCTTCCTGGGTTCTGGAGGAGAATGGAGGGTCTCCAGACTTGGGGAGAATATGGGAACAAGTTTGCCAGCAGAGAGAGGGGCAAGGGTGCTCCCTGTAGGAGGGGCCTAGCCACAAAAGGGCCTCAGGACTTGGCTGCTTGAGGCCAAGTGAGGATAGACATTTCCCTGGACACTGTCTGCCTCTGCCTCTGGAGTCTCCTCTTTCTCCAGGGAGCAGATGTCTGGCCTGAGCAATGGGAGGAGACTGAGATGCTCAGCTCTGAGCAGATCTCCTTCCCTCCAGGAGGCTGAGGTGGCTGCCTTGGGAAGGGCTGGATCGTCCTCACCCTTCACAACCAGACACCTCCTCCCCTGGCAGCTCCCAGCCCCACTGAATTCTCCCTATGGGCACCAATGACTTCAGGCAAAACCTAGGACAAAGAGCAGCTGGGCCTGGGGGAGGCGGCACCAGTGAGCACACCCAAGCCCCTCCCCTGGGGCTGGTCACAGACACGCTGCTCTGTGTCCAGGGCTGGCTGATCCCACTCACCCTTGGGGTGGTCCTGGGTGAGTTACTCTGGTCTCTGCATTCTGCCACTCATGCAATGAAGATGGTCATAGCATCTTTTCAGGATGGGGAGATATCCAAGAAGATGAATATAAATTCCTAAACAGGCATGTGGCCCCAGGTGATGAGTTGGGGCTGCTTTTGTTATTGCTGTTAGATTACTTCTGTTACAAGTACTAGCACCACCAGAACTCCCGCTACTGGTCTGTGGATATGGCTAGGGATCCTCAGGGGAGTGCGAAGAAGTATCTGGAATAGAAGCTTGAGTGGAGATTTCCTCTTGGGGCAGCACTGACCTGAGACGCAGTGGTTGCCTGGGCCTTGTGGGGCGGAAGGAAGGGAGGAGTATGTCCTCCTTGGGGGTCTTCTGCCTACGCGAGGTGGTGACCAGAGGAAGCACCAGCTTCTTTTCCACGAGTCTCCATACCAGGTGCCCCCCGGCTCCTGCCCCTCCCCTGATACCTGGGCTCCTCTGTGAGAGACACTGGCCCTGACCCTGCTGCACGGGGGGATCTTCATTCAGCCACCTCGCCACCCCTCCAGAAGCCAGGGGGCTGGCCTTACTCTGATCTATCCCTCATCCCTGCTGGCAAAGACAAAACTCTCCAGGAGAGAGGAGGAGGAGGAAAGCAGACCCTGGGGGTTCTTGCAGGTTTGGGCTGGCCTCTGAGGTATAGTGGGTGTGTGTCTGCCACCTGGCACAGCTCACCTCCACTGCCTGCAGCCGCCCATCCGGCCAAACTGCCCTCCACTCCCTCTTCTCCACCCTGTGTGCTCGGCTGATAGGCCTCCTCCAGTCATCACAGCTGCCTCCTCACTGGTAGCCCTCTCTGCTCCTTGTGGGTCCTTCCATCCACCTTCCACTCTGCAACCAGAGCTGTCTTTCTCAGAGGCAAATCTGATGATGCCAACTGCCAGCTTCCAGCCCTTCAGTGGTTGCTCCCAGAGCAAAACCCACCCTTCACCTCACCATTCCCGGTCTGGTGTCCATGCAAACATTTCCCGCTGGCTTCTATTCTCTACCCTCTTGCCCTCCAGGCACATGGACTTAGTTTCCATTCCTATGCAGGTGGCAGTGCTTTCCCACTTTGGTTTTGCTCCCAGGGGTCTGCCCCTGTTCTCTCCTCTCCCTGTTCAAATCCTACTCATCCTCAAGCCCCATTGAAACGGTGCCTTGTAACCAAAGTCTTTACTGCATGGAAGTTTGACCTCCCTCCGCTCACGCCTCATCTTGGCCTCACTCTTTTGGGTCCACCTTATAACACAGGTATTTGTGAACAGACCTTCTTTTTCCTGTGGGGCAGAAAGAGGTGCTTTGAGGCAGACCATGGCTGACTCATCTTCAAATCCCCAGTACAGCCTGGATCAGAGGAGAGCACAATAGCTTCCATTGGCTATGCAAGTAGCTGCACACACAGCTCACAGGCACACACATCTGTACTCACATGTACAGAGCCGGGGCTCTGCTGCAGTAACTGTAACAAGCCTCCCAAACCTTAGTATCGTGTAACATTTTTTTTGCTTGTGGGTCTCTGGCTTGCCTGAGTGGCTCTGCTTCAGGCTGCAGGTATAAAGGTAGCCTGGGATTCCGTGGGATCAGCCAGGCTGTAGGCTGGCTCCAGACCTGTCCCGTGTGCCAGTCAGGGACCCTAGGCTGAAGGGGCAATGGTCACCAGGGACAAGCTCTTCGCCTGGCCAACAAACAGGAGTGCAAGTGGACTAGCCAAACAGCAAGGACGTTGAAAGCTGCAGCTCACATCAGGCCCACTAATTTCTGCTGGTCAAAGCAAGCCTCAAGGCCAAGCCTCAGGGCAACTGGACAGAGAAGTTCACCCCTCCTCTTTAGTGGGAAGGACCGCAAGGTCATAGGACAAACTACAACTCTGTTACGGGGATGGACTGAAGAACTGGGGGGTACATCCCAGTCCAAACTCATAGAATAACCCCCATGCATATTGGGGCCCATCTGTAGTACTGTTCTGCTCATAGACATACAGACTAGGCCTCATCCTCTGATATACTACTGAGTGCTGGTGTCTTAACCTCACTGTATACCTGTTTTCTCAGCAGCAAAATGAGGATAATACTTCTTTTCCTAGAATCTTGTGTGACACTTAATAGACTTATTACATGCTAAAATTCTCATAAAAGTACTCAGTAAAAGCTGCTGCTATTATTATTACTACATAGTCAAGTATTCAATTATAACACTCCCCAAATGCATCCCCTCCATCTACAGCCTCACCAATGCAGAAGGGTGCATACATGTCCTCACAAGCAAGCATGCACTGTACCAGGGCTTACAAACCAGAGACCACCTGGCTGCATCTGCTTGTAAACATGTTTTATTGGACCTGTACAGTATTTTAAAATGTGTGGCTTTGCACATAAAAATAAAAATGAATTATCTCTACAGATGGTAAATAGAATTAGGGAGTAGACAACATTTCCCAGAAAGAGCGTGTGGGTGAAAAAATGGGAGGGCCTAGGTGGAAGCATGAAGAACCTGTCATTTAAGGGTTGGCTAGAAGCCAGAATGGTTGAGATGGAATGGTCTGCTAGGCAGGGAGAGAAAGTGAGCCTGGGAGCAGCGAGGAGCAGAGTGCAAGAGCTGCAGGAGGGCCCCAAAGCCTAGTGAATTGGATTTAGAAACAAGGAGGGCACTAGGGGCTTTGTTGGGAGTCATTTGGATATTGGAGGTATAGGCAGGATCATAGGGGATTGAGGAGTGAGTGATGTGAGGTGAAGAAATGAAGAAAGGGAGTGCAACAAACTCTTCCAAGAAGACTAGGAAGGAAGAAGAGTTGGCTGGGAGTGGGGATAGACTGGGAATAAAAACAGTTTTCTTAAAATGGTAGGGTATGTAAACGCTTATGGAAAAGATGCAGGAGTCAAAGAGTTAATGACACAGGGAAGAGGAGATAATGACCTTGGGGGATGTGGAGGGGGAACCAAGATCAAGTGCAGTGTCATCCTTAGAGAGCAGGAAGGACTCCTTTGCCACTGGACCAGAGAGGAGGTCACTGAGCCAGTTAGTGGCCAAGAGGGAACTGGGGCCCGGGCTATCTGTCTTGCTCACTTATTCACCAGTTGATTCACACGTATTTATTGAGCATCTACTCTTCACCAGGCACAACACTGGCAAGAAAGAAACAGGCAAAAATCACTGCCTTTATTCTCGGCATGGGAGGGAGAGAGAACAGCAAAATAAACGGGGAATGCGTGTGGTTCTTTAGAAGGTGTGATATGCTATGGATAAAAGTAAAGAGGAAAGGAGGGCGCTGAGGGTGTGGGTTCCCATTTGAGGAGGATGATCGGGGTCACATGCTGCAGCAGGCGACAGCTGGCTGCAGGCTTGGAGGCAGTGGGTGAGCAAGCCCTGCTCTTTGAAGGAAGTGGGTGAGCAAGCCCTGCTCTTTGAAGGAAGTGGGTGAGCAATCCCTGCTCTTTAAACCCCTCCTTCCTCAGAGGAGGAAGAGGCAAGAACCTCCGAGCTGGGGGCTGAGACGAAGGCGGGCTGAGTGTGGGAGGCTGAACATGGTGTTCATGTGGTTGGAGCAGAGAGTCGGGGAGGAAGCACTGGGAGATGAGGTCACAGGGACCCTGGAGGATTGCAAGAGGAGGTGGTGGTGTCTGACTCCCTTTTTTTTTGTTTTTTTTTGTTTTTTTTTTTGTTTTTAAAAACTTTTAAATTAGAGGATAATTGCTTTACAATGTTGTGATGGTTTTTTGCCATACATCATCATGAATCGGCCATAGGTATACCTATGTCCCCTCTCTCTTGAAGCCCCCTCCTACCTACCTCCCCATCCCAGCCCTCTAGGTTGTCACGGAGCACCAGCTTTGGGTTGCCTGTACCATACAGCAGTTTCAACAGTCACTCGGCAGCTGTTGAGAACAGACTGAAGGGTGGGCGTAGCCAGAGGGAAAGCAGAGAAACCAGTAGAGTCTGTATCTATAATCCAGACAAGAGATGATGGCCGCTGGGGCCAAGGTGGTAGCAGAGGAGGTGGTGACAGGTGCCTGGATTCCTGGCGTATTTTCATGGTAGAGCCAACAGGATTTGCTGATAGCTCGAGTGAAGAGTGAAAGAAAGAAAGGAGTCAAGAATGCCACTGAAGTGTTGACTGGAGCAACCAGCAGGCCCCAGCTGCCATTTACGGAGATGGGAGGGCCATGGGGAGGCAGGCTGGGGGAGAGGTGGAGATGGCGATTTCCATGCATGTGAGGTTAAGGTATCTATTGGACATCTCCCTGGAGATGCCAAGAAAGCCTTTGTGTGCATGCATCTACATTCAGGGGAACGTCCAAGTTGGACAGAGAGATGTGCGCATCCATGCTGTCTGGGGTTATTTAAAGTCATGAGACTGAATAAGATCAAGGACATGAATGTAGATTGGAAGAGAAGGCGTTCAAAAACTGAGTCCTGGGACCTTCCAGGGCTAACAGGTCAGGCCCTGGGGAAAGGGGAACACTGAAAGAAACAGATAGGGGGTGGCCAACGGAGAGGAGGGAGCCAGCTACGCTGTCCTGAAAGAAAAACTGCTTCTAGAAGGAAGAAAGGATCAGTTGGGTCAGAGGCTGCTGGTGTGTCAAGAGGAGAAATGAGAAGTAACAGCACATTGTGATTTTGACAAGAGCAGTGCAGAGTCTGGTGGGCCTGTGGTGGGCCCTCTGCACGTTTCAACCCTCTTTTATGGGTTAAATGCGATGGTGTGTGTGTTCATGCCCAGCACACAAGATGCGTGCTCTAAATGCTGGGATGTCTGGTGGGCTGAGTGTTGGGGACCCAGTGACGGCACGGAGGAGGAGGTCCATCTTAGAGCGCCCACCTAAGCCTCTGCAGGAGGGGCAGGCTCCCTGCAGGCCTGTCCATTCCCACCATCTCTCTAGACCCTCTTCTCCTCTCAACAGATGAGCCGACCTCCCCCAAGAAGCCCAAGAGCGTCCCGGACCCCAAGACTGGGGATGTGGCAGGTGGAGCCGCCTCCCCCCTGCCCTCTGAGTGGACCGCAGTGAGGATCAGCCCCAGGGAGGATGTGGCTGGACAGGACGTGCTGGCCGTGCGAGTCCTGGTCACCAGCGATGACAGCAGGTACGCTCCCACTGCTGTAGGACGGGGGCAGGATGGCCTGGGCAGACAGCTCTGGGGCGCTAGTCTTCTCCCTACTCACTTGCAGCTTGGTTCCTTCTGAGGATCATGAGGGGAGACTATTCCAGGCCCCTCTCCTCAGCTTGGAGGTGGTGGTCTTCTCACTTATGTGGCATTTTCCTTCTAGGTATGAGTGCATGCTGAGTCACTTCAGTAGCGTCCGACTCTCTGTGACCCTGTGGACTGTAGCCCACCAGACTCCTCTGTCCCTGGGGACTCTCCAAGCAAGAATACTAGAGCAGGTTGCCATGCCCTTCTCCAGGGAGTCTCCCCGACCCAAGGATCAAAACCTGCATCTTTTATATTTCCTGCATTGGCAGGCGGGTCCTTTACCACCTGGGAAGCCCCTTCCTTCTATGTATACCTGTGTCTAAATTTCCTAGTAAGGAAAATCGTAAGGACTACACCCCAGATTAGGCTTCCCTGGTGGCTCAGATGGTAAAGAATCTGCAAGGCAAGAGACCCGTGTTCGATCCCTGAGTGGGAGAGATCCCCTGGAGAAAGGAATAGCAACCCACAGCAGTATTCTTGCCTGGAGCATCCCATGGACCAGGGAATCTAGTGGGCTACCATCCATGGGGTCACAAAGAGTCGGACATGACTGAGCGACTTTCACTTTCACCTGCCAGATTAGATTAGGGCCCACCCTAATGACCTCATTTTAAATTAATGATCTCTGTAAAGACCCTGTCTCTAGAACCAGTTCCATTCCCAAGTACTTGGAGTTAGGACTTCTTATGAATCTGGAGGGACACAGTTCAGCCCCGAACCAAGCCAGAGGCTGGGTGCCAGGCGAGGAGGTAACTAGACTACAGTCCTTTCGCTGGGAGCCCTTTGTCTGATGGAGGCAGTGCTGGGCAGGGCACAGCGTGGGGGACTGCAGGCCTCCAAGCTCCCCTGTTCTGTCCCTCCACCCTCCAGCTCCGATGCAGAGTTGGACCACGCTGACAGCGAGGCCTCCAGTGCGGAGCCCTCTGACGAGAGACCCCAGCAACGGGAACTCCAGCTCCCACCCCTCCTGAAGCCCCTCACCCGGCACAGCTCCCTGAGGGAGGCCCTGGCCAGGGCAGTCTCTCCACACGACCTCGGGGAGCCCGAAGCTGTGCCTGGTGAGTAGAGAGCCTGCCTGGGAGAGAGACAGGCTTGCCTGACCCTGGGACACGGGGGCGGGAGTGGGGAAGGGGCAGAGAGACTGACTCTCACGGGCAGCGTTTCCTCATCGGGGACCGTGGGACAGTACGTCTGGCCCTCAGGCTCAGAGGCGGTGGAGCTGGGACACTGGGGGTGAGCGGACTGGACGTAGGGCCAGCCTCCCTCTCCACAGGGAGCTTTGGAATCTCAAGTGGGAAGGTGGCAGAGGGGCCTGACTGGCTGTCGTGTGTCACAGGCAGAGATAAGGGGCGGGGGTGGCCCCGGACCCTCTCGCCTGGAGCAGTCTCCTCTGTGAATATCCCCTGAGGGGCCCTCTGGCATTCCATGGCCCATGAGGGAAGGTCCAGCTGCTGTTGGGCCACAGGTAGCCCTGGGCAGCAGAGTTTCCCTGGGGGCAGCACAGGGCCCCTGCCAGTGCCTGGGGCCTGTGGAATAACACATGCCCTGTCACTGAGAGCTGTATTGGTCAAGGCTTTGCCTATACATGGCGCCACTTCCTCCTCAGAGTGACCCTGTAAGTAGCGTGAAGCCCATTTTACAGGTGCGCAAATGGACTGTTTTCCCAAGGACTCACAACTTAGTGAGCGCTGGGTGCTCCACACTCTAAGAAGTAGTTGTCTTTAATAAAGGTGGCCTCGGATTGAGTGTTTTGAGTTAGTCAAGAGCAACTGCTAACCCATGGGTGTGAAGAAACAGGCTAAGAGCAACTTGCCACCGTCAGGACCAATGGCCTGAGCTTCCCTGGGAAGAGCCGCAGCGCCGCTTGTCCTGTGCTTCCCTCTGGTGGCCGAGAGCAGAACTTCCACGTGAACCTAGAAAGGTTCTCGGGAGTAATGGTTTCACAGGAAGAACGGAGCTGGGGCTGGAATCCTGGAAATTCTGGGTTTACCCTCCCACGTGAGCTGTTTTTTAAAAGGACAAATTGTCATCCAAACACGTTTGCTCAGGGCCATTTGTAGTGCTATCCAGAGAGGATTAGCGCATGCAGAGGACAGAGGCTTGGGTACCGCAGGCCTCTCCCTCTCCCTCTCCCTGGGCTCCAGCCTCCTCAGTTACGTATACGAAGCCTGCCCGCCTTTCATTCCTTCCCTCCATTTCTTCTCTCTCCTCGATTGCCAGGGGATTTTAGGCAACTTACAAGAGAGGCATAAAACAAAATTATGTGTCTCTATATAGGAAAGAACGCCTCAAGATAAAGTCTCAAGATATCTATATATATATGAAAATGAAAACCAGTTTAGGAGGTATAGACCTCAGAGAGACAGACCGGGATCCTAAACTGCTGCTCTAGTGGGATCATTTGATACTTAGTTTTCCTGAAGCCGCAGTTCAAACGGAAACAATCATTTCTCATTATTCACAAGGAAAAAATACACTGGTTTGCAGGTCTCAGTTCCACTTTTCCTAATGCTTCACCCTATGGAAATTTCCTGAGAGGGATGTTCCACTGTGTATCTTGAACAGTGGCTCTGCAGAAAACGCAGCCACAGTTTCCCCAAGGCTGTTTTACGCAGCGCCCCTTGCTGGCAGGCAAGAGCATGGCCGCGAAGCATGACAGCTAGAGCGCTTCTCCCAGGATGGGGTTGGGTGGGGAGATCAAGGCAGTGTGGCCAGAGGATTTTGTTTGACAGTCCAGTTTAATTCCAGAATAAGAAACATAGTAGGCAGAAGTGGGTAGACCTCGTGACTTTCAAGCAGTCTTCTGTTAGTTTTGCCTTCATCCATCATGGTTTCCATCACTGCCAAGCAGACCGCATCGTAAGATTACAATCTCAGACGTAGTCCAAGTGCTGTGTTTTGTGTTGCTGGTTACAGTGAGTCTGTCACTGTAGCAGGTAATGTACGGTTGACATCATGTTGTGGGTGTTAATAGGGTGTCATTAATCACACTTTTCACCTAGATAAATGGCTCAGAGTTTAGCTGAAGGGATGCTGAAAAATACCAGGACATCACTTTACAAAGACTCTGTGCACCAAATGAACACCATTTGTACACCGTGCTCAAAGCAGCATTGTTTACAATAGCAGAAAGGTTAATGACCCAAATGTCCATCAGCAGGAGAATGGATAGACAAATTGTGCTATATCTACACAATGGAATGTTATTCACCTTTAAAAAGGAATGAATTTGCAACACATGCTATAACATGGATGAACCTTTCAGTTATTATGCTAAGGAAACTCAGTCATGATACGAGTATTGTGTGATTTCACTTCTATGAGGCATCTAGAACCGTCCAAGTCATAGAGGCAGGGAGTATGGAAGAGTGGTTACTAGGGGCTGGGGGGAGAGGGTGGCTAGGGATTATTGTTTAATGGAGACAGGGTTTCATTTGGGATGAAGAACAAGTTCCGGAGATGGATGGAGGTATTGTTTGCACAACGATGCGAATGTACTTAATGCCACTCAACTCTATACTTAAAAATGGTTAACATGGTGATTTTAATGTTATATATTTTTTACCACCTTTGAAAGGACTCTGGGACTGCCTCAGCTCATCAAGGAACCTATCACCTTCTCAAAGTTTTTTAGCATAGAGCATGCCCATGATGATGGTTTAAAATAGAACTTGAGCCCTGTCTAATAGAGGTCAGAGAAAACACCCCGTAATGCTCCCCTAAAACACGATGTTCAGTGGTCCCTAAATAATACCATTTGAAAGACAGGTTTCTAAGTTCCCTCCTTCAGAGACTCAGATGTCTTGGGTCTAGAGTGGGGCCCAACACCTGCATTTGCATAAGTGCCCCAGATGCCTCCAGGAAAAAGGGCCACCACAGAGGCCAAATTGAAGGCCCAGTGTGGGAATGGGGTACATTTATATCCCGGTGCCCACTCTCAGGCCCCAAATGGCCGAGACCCATTTCTTCTGCCTGTGGTGTTCATTTTGCCCAGCTGATTCTCAAGGCCCAGCCCACGGCATCCTGCAAGTGTGTTTCCATTGGAACCAGGACAAGAGGAGGGGTTGGGGCCATGGATTGTACAGGGGCTCAGTTAAAACTGAGAGGGCTTGGGCACTCCGGGGGTAACAGGGAAAGAGGTTGGCGTTTTCTGCAGCTTCCAGGCTTCAGTGAGGGCAGCTCTGGTTCCTCTATGACGCAGATGTGGCATTGATATTAGACTTCAGCTTCAAAGAGCTGCTCTGCTGAAAACAGATGTGTTATATATGCCTGTGTACATATAGGCATATATGTATACATGTATGCACATAAACATGTAAATACACATGCTTATTACCAGTGGGTGAGCTAGAATGATGGCACTTAATCTGAGATCTTTTCTGAAAGAGGGCAGTACCTGGCCCCCAGCAGTGTCTCAATAAGTGTTTGATGACTGAATGAATGAAAACTTGGAGATGTGTGCTATAGAGAGACAGGGACAGCCGGAGTAAAGGAAGGGGCTCAGTCACTTATGACCATGAGTCTATTAGCTTTTGGAAAATGGGCCATAGGAGACAACTCCCTATTTGTCCTATCCATTTAACAGACTCTTCCTCCCTCCTCATCTCCCCTGCCTTTTTCTTTTTCCCACCACAGCTCTGCAGTGGGCCAATAGCTTCCAGTGTCCAACTCCCACCAAATACCAGAGTGGGAGAAGATTCCAGTCCAGTGAGTCATGAGCTCCCTGGGGAAGGTGGGGGTGGGCAGGAGCTGTCTGATTAATTCTCAGGGGCAGCTGTTCTCACTCCTCATCCATCCTCTCTGAACCAGCCTCCTGGATGTGAGGGGAAAGGAAAGAAATGTATGTTTGACTCTATTTCCACTGCTCACTAGACAAAGTACTTTCCAACGGATTTTCTACCTTCAGCAAGCCTTAGAACTCTACAACTGCACTTGAAAGGGACCTGAGCTCCAAGCTTTTGGAAACAAAGATGAAACCGTGGCCCAGGGGCTCTATACATTTTGGTTCAGTTCACTGGAACTGGGCTGGGGCTGTCAGCTTAACCTTGAGCAGTAGTGGGTAAAGCAATGAAAGAACACACACGCGCTCGCGCACACCCACACACACCGACACACACCTATCCACCCACCCCCCCACCCCCTACTTCTTTCTCTGAGCAGGCTACTAGGACCAGGGCCTGCAGCAGGTGCCAAGGCAGCAGGCTCCCACTAGGGGGCGCAATGACTGCGCGCACGGTTGGCGACGTCCTAGGGCCAGCCCGCGCCTGGCGCCACCCTAGTTACCAAGCAGAGATTTCCCTCTCCAATCTTGAGAGCGGGCACTGACTCTTCATCTGATTCCAAGCTCATCGCTGCCCTCACACTCCCTCTCCAGACTTTGCTGTAAGAGAGATGGACCAGGAAAGCCTTGGCTTAGACCCAAAAAAAAAAAAAAAGAAATGAAGTTGGAATAGCGTGCTAGTTTAGTTAACTTCTTCCTTCTGAGTCATCACTGACTCCTGGCCAGTGAGTCATTCTCCCCGAAACCCCAAGACCTGCAGCCACTTTCCCTTGGGCCAGGCTGGGACAATGGGCACTTCTGGACCAGGGCCGCACACCTGGGCAGGCCACATCACCAGGAAAAACCTACAATGACTCGAGCCATTCTGTAGTTCCAGGCAAGGAAGGTAAGGGGAAGGAGGGAATTACCCTTCAGTGAAGGGCCAGGTCCAGCCTTTTTCACATGTTATTTCATTTACTCCCCCACTTCAACCCCTCCCCAGCCACGGGAATTCTATGGGTGGGTCGATTTGGGCACAGATTCTGTCCAGCTCTTCCAGCTATCTTTACTGAGTGCCACTGGTATGAGGGGTCTGGCCTCGCCCTCAAGGAGGTCCTGGTCGGGGNGACTGAAGTGACTTAGCAGCAGCAGCAGCAATCACAGGCATGATATCTCATTGTATTCAAGGTCCTGGGGATTACAGTGAGAAATCTTGAGGCCTTTAGGTGTTATTTTAGGATTCCTCTTACTATAACAAATAAAATTCTTTTACAAATCAAGTTAACAAAATATGTTAGTCATTTCAATGTGCGTTCTATTTGAATTCACCAATTCCCTACTAGGAAATATTATAAACAGAACCAAAGCATTAAAAAATCATTGTTGTTTATAATTTAAAACTACTTTACAGAATTGCCAACATTCATTGGATCATCAAAAAAGCAAGAGTTCAAGAAAAACATCTATTTCTGATTTATTCACTATGCCAAAGCTTTGACTATGTGGATCACAATAAACTGTGGAAAATTCTGAAAGAGATGGGAATACCAGACCACCTGACCTGCCTCTTGAGAAACCTATATGCAGGTCAGGAAGCAACAGTTAGAACTGGACATGGAACAACAGACTGGTTCCAAATAGGAAAAGGAGAAGGTCAAGGCTGTATATTGTCACCCTGCTTATTTAACTTATATGCAGAATACATCATGAGAAACACTGGGCTGGATGAAGCACAAGCTGGAATCAAGATTGCTGGGAGAAATATCAATAACCTCAGATATTCAGATGACACCGTCCTTATGGCAGAAAGTGAAGAAAAACTAAAAAGCCTCTTGATGAAAGTGCAAGAGGAGAGTGAAAAAGTTGGCTTAAAGCTCAACATTCAGAAAACGAAGATCATGGCATCTGGTCCCATCACTTCATGGGAAATAGATGGGGAAACAGTGGAAACAGTGCCTGACTTTATTTTTTTTGGGCTCCAAAATCACTGCAGATGGTGATTGCAGCCATGAAATTAAAAGACGCTTACTCCTTGGAAGGAAAGTTAGGACCAACCTAGATAGCATATTAAAAAACAGAGACATTGCTTTGCCAACAAAGGTCCATCTAGTCAAGGCTATGGTTTTTCCAGTAATCATGTACAGATGTGAGAGTTGGACTGTGAAGAAAGCTGAGTGCCAAAGAATTGATGCTTTTGAACTGTGATGTTGGCGAAGACTCTTGAGAGTCCCTTGGACTGCAAGGAGATCCAACCAGTCCATCCTTAAGGAGATCAGTCCTGGGTGTTCATTGGAAGGACTGATGTTAAAGCTGAAACTCCAATATTTTGGCCACCTGATGCGAAGAAATGACTCATTGGAAAAGACCCTGATGCTGGGAAAGATTGAGGGCAGGAGGAGAAGGGGACAACAGAGGATGAGATGGTTAGATGGCATCACCAACTCAATGGAAATGAGTTTGGGTGAACTCCCGGAGTTGGTGATGGACAAGGAGGCCTGGCGTGGGGTTGCAAAGAGACATAACTGAGTGACTGAACTGAAGTTTACAAAGACTATACAAAATACCCTAAAATAGTTACATATAATAAGCAAGGTATAAAAATTCATGTATACTACCATTCATGTATATTTCTGAAATTAAAAAGCTATGTGGATTATGCAAGCTGAATTGTAAAAAGCAAAGATAAACAACATTATCTGTTCCCAAAGAGCTTAATACTGAGATGAAAAAACAAATACATGTACAAATAACCATAAAATGAGGGAGAATGTACATTACAACAATTCCGGGGGTGGGGGGGAAACAACAACAAAACCATTGGAACACAGATACCGTTAGATAAAGCAAATTGATGCACCTAAAACCTTTCTGGGGAGAAATACTGAGGAAACACTCATTCTTCACTAACGTGATACATTCTGGTTAAAGGGCCATATGCATATTTCATAACTGGCCAAAAGCTTGACCTTTAATGAAACCTGTTTCTCCTCACACAACTTACCACTCTCTACAAAGCAACTAGCAGAAGAGTTTCTTAAAGGAAATCCTATTTATACCATTACTGTCCAAGAGAAGCCATGTTTCTACAATAAAACCCTCCTTTCTCCCCAAGTCTTAAAAACCTCAGATGTTAAGGTTTTAGCTACAAAGCCACAGATGATCTTAGCCATGTGCTGAGAACATTGGAAAAGGAAAGACAACAGGAATTTAGACCCTCTCTAGGTCACTTTCACTTTGAATCCATGTAGAAAAACCCTTAGATGCAGGATTGGAACATGGCCTGAGAAGAAAGTCAGAAAAGCAGGCGCATCTGAACTGTGGAGGTGAAAGCTCAGGAAAGCCTCCTTTGCCCCAAAGGGCTGAGCCGAGGATAGACATGTAGGCATGACACTGCTCCACTCAGCCAGTCAGCAATGGGTTGGACTTCAGGCCTCAGGCTGGAGAGGGAGCTGTGCAAACAGGACGGGCAGGCAGGAGATCACCAAGTCAGACAACTTGGTGGAAGTAAAACTCTTGTCTGTGCTCCAAGACTGTCAAAAGGTGGTGGGTGGCCTGGGTTCCAGAGTCCCCAGTCTCAGGCCGGCAGCCTTATAAAGATGGCTTCGGAAGTATTTTTAGTATCGATCTGTTCCTGAAACAAAAGAACACAGAAACCTAATCAAATTGCAAATCAAGAAGTGACTGGGCAAGGATAGAATTGACAAAGGCCAGACTCTGTGATACTTATCACTAGGCTGTAAGGGATCGGAAGGGATCTTTGTCACGGATGCTCCAGGATTATCTAAGAACCATATCCCTCTCTCCCCTTCCCTCTCTTTTGGCCTGGGATTGAAATTTTTATCCCCGTGATCCTTTTGGCCAAACTCCATGAGTCCTTTACTGCCTTTGCAACGTGCTTTGCAGCACAGCTGTATGACATGTGGATAATTTCTCTGTCCTGTTTTTCTGTTGATTTTCAGTTTTAAACAGCTGTTTGCTGTTTCCCTGTCAAATCAATTTCATCCATTGTAGGTGGATTTCTGTTGGCCTTAAATAGACCTGCCTGCTAACACTTGCGCAGGAGCATTAAAGGAGATAAGACTTCTGAATATCTATGGTACACTCTAAGGTGCTATACCAGCGTTATTTCCCCTGTTCACCTATAGTCCATCCTAGGCAGGCATGCCACTTACACTGTGAAACTGGGAGAAATCAAACAATATTCTTGGGGAATTCCCTGGTGGTCCAGTGGTTAGGACTGCTGTTTCCATTTCAGGATGCCATGGGTTAGATCCCTGACTGGGGAACTAAGATCCCACAAGTGCATTTTAAAAAAGAAAGAAACTCAAAAAACAAAACAGAAAAACAAGTTGGCCAACTGTTTGGGTGTGGTTTCTCAGAAAAACGAACTGGGTCAGTCAGAGGCAGCTATGTAAGTCGTGGGACCCAGAATAAAAATTGAGAATTTCAAGATGGCGGCATCAGAGCACTGAAACTAAGCCTGGGGCCCTTGCAAGCATCAGGCCCCGTTCATCTTCTCAGGTTGCACAGCCATTAAGCTAAACATGACTTCAGTATATTCAAAGCAATGTGAGGTTTGCAAAATGCATCCACTAATGCAAATGGGTCCAAGTATTTAGACGCCAAAGGTGGGAACTTTGGGGAAAGGGGATGAGAAGGTCTTTAAGATCTACAAAGCAGGTAGCCATAAAGACAACATTAAGGAAGAGTTCAAGATATTGGAAGAGGAAGGATTTCTTTTCCGTATAAAAAGCTAAATCGAAAGACAACTGATCTTCCAGTCAGGAAGATCTCCACCGTAGCTCTGTGAGATGCTGATTGAGTCTTTGGAGATGATGTCACAGGCTGTGCTTTGGGTACTGTGAGCTTGTAAACTGTGAAACAAAGCGTAAACTTTTGCCATTGCCATTTTTAAGGGTAGTTCTTGGTCCTTTTAGAAAAGACAGACACACATTCTGAGCTGGTTGCTACCTAGATGCAGCTGTATACTCCTTCCAAGGCAACAGATAGAGAGGATTCTGTGTGTGTGCTAAGTCGCTTCAGTCGTGTCTGACTCTGCGACCCCATGAACTAGCCCGCCAGGCTCCTCTGTCCATGGGGATTCCTCAGGCAAGAATATTGGAGTGGGTTGCCGTGCCCTCCTCCAGGGCATCTTCCCAACCCAGGGATTGAACCTGTGTCTCCAAAGTCTCCTGCATTGGCAGGTGGGTTCTTTACCACTAGCGTCACCTAGGAAGCTCCAGGAAGGACTTTATAGTCTCCCAAATCAGCCTCTTCCTCTGTCTCTCTCCCTCTTTTTTTCTAGTTTCCACTGCCTCTGGGCTAAAAAGAAAAGCAAACCACCCTATCAGTTTGTTAATTTTATGTGTAACCTGAGTGGACGTCTTTGCTCTGCTCAAAAGGGCAGTTAGGGCGGGAAAAAGGGATGGACATAGTTACCCAGCCTGACCTTCCTTGGGTTGTGACATGAGAGCTCTGTTTACCTAGTTGAAGGGCTGGGAATGTTGGAATGGAGGGAGAAGACTGCATGGATGATTCAGGAGGCTACACCAGCTCTTATTTTCCTGCTGACTTGTCAGCTGTTCTGAGCGACAAAGAGAGATGAAATTTATAAACTTCTTCTCTGTCATGTGGCTTCATCTGTTCCCTTTCTCATTTCTTTTCTGAAAACTTTTTTCAATAAACACAATGAAGGAGACAACAGAGGATGTCTAGAGAGCAAACTCATGTTTCCTCAAGGGTAGATTTTTGGCATCTTCAGAAAAGTCTCTGGTGCTGCTGTTCTTTGCTCCACATCTTGAAGGTACTGGAAAAAATAAAGGGACGTGATGCTCCCTTATTTACTGCATCTGGGTGAGGTAGAAAGTTCATGATTCCTGTCACAGAATACGTTCAACATATGTGCTTCTCAGGAGGCGCTAGTGGTAAAGAACCCACCTGCCAACGCAGGAACGTAAAAGACACGGGTTCAGTCCCTGGGTGGGGAAGATCCTCTGGAGGAAGGCATGGCAACCCACTCCAGTATTCTTGTCTGGAGAATCCCATGGACAGAGGAGCCTGGTGGGGCTGCGGTCCATAGGGTGACAAATAGTCAGACATGACTGAGGCAACTGAGCACGCGCGCGCACACACACACACACACACACCCATATATCTACTGTGGACCAGAAATATACCAGGCACCACGTGGGGCTGATGGAGATCAAGTCAAATAAAGTGCAATTTCTTTGGGAAACTGTATGTTCCTCAAAAATTCTTATTCTACTTTGTATCCTTAACACACGACAGAGTTCTAAAATGCAGTAATTGCTCCATAAATATTTGTGGAGGCCCTCTGTACTCACAGAAGTCACTGTCTTTAGCTAAACAATACTAGACACTCTGCATATAATCTAGGAAAGAGTTTGCAGTGTCCTTAAAGTTACAATGTTATCTTTGGCCAAAGAAGAAAATAACCACTTTACAACAATAATTACCATTTATCAAGTAAACACTTTTTCAGGTACTGTGGGAACCACTACTCATGGATCAACTTGTTTAATCCTTTTGTCATAATAACCCGATGAGGTAAGCGCTTTTGTTATCCTTGTTTTGTGGGTAAGACTCTAAACCAGAAAAAGGTAAAATAACTTGCCCAAGTTTGAATAGAAACTGGCTCCACAGGCCTTGTTTCTAATCTCCAAAACTACAGCTGCCTAATCCTTCCAGAACCAAGCACGAGAAGAGCAAATTAAATCAGGGGCTTTGGAACGTCTTTTGGCTATGATCCACAATTAAAAAAAAATTTTTTTTTATGCCAATACCTGTATAAAACTGAAGTAAAAGTTTCAAGAAAAGATACCCAAATTACATTTTTTCCATCATATTCTAATTTTTTTTTTTGAAGCTTACTACCGTCAGTTAATTTGATTTCACAATGCATAGCTTAAAAAACCCTGGGTGAGGGAAAAGAATTCAAGATTACCTGGCTGACTCTGAGCTTGCTGTACTTAAAATGGATTCTCTGAAATTTCTCTCTTGGGCCAAATATACTGCAATGTTTGTTGTGCATCCAAGCCCCTTTTAGGCCCCTCGGAGCCTGAGCCTGAGCNGAGATGCTTCCTCAGAAGAGAAGCTATGACAGATCCTTGTCGGCAAAATGATGTCTAGGTTTGTCATAGATTTTCTTCCAAGGAGCAAGCGTTTTTTAATTTCATGGCTGCAGTCACTATCTGCAGTGATTTGGAGCAAAGACATCACTTTCCCATCAAAGGTCTGAATATTTAAAACTATGGGTTTTCCAGGAGTCATGTATGAATATGAGAGTTGGACCATAAAGAAGGCTGACTGCTGAAGAATTGATGCTTTTGAACTGTGGTGTTGGAGAAGACTCTTGAGAATGCCCTGGACCTGTCTCTTATACACATCTAGATGTGTATAAGAGACAGCCCACCCCCTACTTCTTTCTCTGAGCAGGCTACTAGGACCAGGGCCTGCAGCAGGTGCCAAGGCAGCAGGCTCCCACTAGGGGGCGCAATGACTGCGCGCACGGTTGGCGACGTCCTAGGGCCAGCCCGCGCCTGGCGCCACCCTAGTTACCAAGCAGAGATTTCCCTCTCCAATCTTGAGAGCGGGCACTGACTCTTCATCTGATTCCAAGCTCATCGCTGCCCTCACACTCCCTCTCCAGACTTTGCTGTAAGAGAGATGGACCAGGAAAGCCTTGGCTTAGACCCAAAAAAAAAAAAAAAGAAATGAAGTTGGAATAGCGTGCTAGTTTAGTTAACTTCTTCCTTCTGAGTCATCACTGACTCCTGGCCAGTGAGTCATTCTCCCCGAAACCCCAAGACCTGCAGCCACTTTCCCTTGGGCCAGGCTGGGACAATGGGCACTTCTGGACCAGGGCCGCACACCTGGGCAGGCCACATCACCAGGAAAAACCTACAATGACTCGAGCCATTCTGTAGTTCCAGGCAAGGAAGGTAAGGGGAAGGAGGGAATTACCCTTCAGTGAAGGGCCAGGTCCAGCCTTTTTCACATGTTATTTCATTTACTCCCCCACTTCAACCCCTCCCCAGCCACGGGAATTCTATGGGTGGGTCGATTTGGGCACAGATTCTGTCCAGCTCTTCCAGCTATCTTTACTGAGTGCCACTGGTATGAGGGGTCTGGCCTCGCCCTCAAGGAGGTCCTGGTCGGGGGGTGGGGGGTGGGGGGCGGTGAGAGCTGAGAGTCTGGTAGGTGACCCTCCCAGCAGGGTGGGGGATCCTGGAGGAGGCACAGGGGAGAGGAGACTGCTAGCCAGTGGCGTGGCTTCTCAGCTGTCTTTAGTTAACCCAGGAGAATCAGCTGTTGCTTCTCAAATGTATATAAAAGCTGGTTTGAGAGCCAGCCTCAAGTTTGAATCATTTCAAGGTGCTAAGTGCTTAGTATGGGCCTGGAGCAGAGGAGGCACCCAGTCCTTGCTTCAGTTCAGTTCAGTTCATTTCAGTCGCTCAGTCGTGTCCGACTCTTTGCGACCCCATGAATCACAGCATGCCAGGCCTCCCTGCTCATTACCATCTCTCGGAGCATCTGAACTGTGGAGGTGAAAGCTCAGGAAAGCCTCCTTTGCCCCAAAGGGCTGAGCCGAGGATAGACATGTAGGCATGACACTGCTCCACTCAGCCAGTCAGCAATGGGTTGGACTTCAGGCCTCAGGCTGGAGAGGGAGCTGTGCAAACAGGACGGGCAGGCAGGAGATCACCAAGTCAGACAACTTGGTGGAAGTAAAACTCTTGTCTGTGCTCCAAGACTGTCAAAAGGTGGTGGGTGGCCTGGGTTCCAGAGTCCCCAGTCTCAGGCCGGCAGCCTTATAAAGATGGCTTCGGAAGTATTTTTAGTATCGATCTGTTCCTGAAACAAAAGAACACAGAAACCTAATCAAATTGCAAATCAAGAAGTGACTGGGCAAGGATAGAATTGACAAAGGCCAGACTCTGTGATACTTATCACTAGGCTGTAAGGGATCGGAAGGGATCTTTGTCACGGATGCTCCAGGATTATCTAAGAACCATATCCCTCTCTCCCCTTCCCTCTCTTTTGGCCTGGGATTGAAATTTTTATCCCCGTGATCCTTTTGGCCAAACTCCATGAGTCCTTTACTGCCTTTGCAACGTGCTTTGCAGCACAGCTGTATGACATGTGGATAATTTCTCTGTCCTGTTTTTCTGTTGATTTTCAGTTTTAAACAGCTGTTTGCTGTTTCCCTGTCAAATCAATTTCATCCATTGTAGGTGGATTTCTGTTGGCCTTAAATAGACCTGCCTGCTAACACTTGCGCAGGAGCATTAAAGGAGATAAGACTTCTGAATATCTATGGTACACTCTAAGGTGCTATACCAGCGTTATTTCCCCTGTTCACCTATAGTCCATCCTAGGCAGGCATGCCACTTACACTGTGAAACTGGGAGAAATCAAACAATATTCTTGGGGAATTCCCTGGTGGTCCAGTGGTTAGGACTGCTGTTTCCATTTCAGGATGCCATGGGTTAGATCCCTGACTGGGGAACTAAGATCCCACAAGTGCATTTTAAAAAAGAAAGAAACTCAAAAAACAAAACAGAAAAACAAGTTGGCCAACTGTTTGGGTGTGGTTTCTCAGAAAAACGAACTGGGTCAGTCAGAGGCAGCTATGTAAGTCGTGGGACCCAGAATAAAAATTGAGAATTTCAAGATGGCGGCATCAGAGCACTGAAACTAAGCCTGGGGCCCTTGCAAGCATCAGGCCCCGTTCATCTTCTCAGGTTGCACAGCCATTAAGCTAAACATGACTTCAGTATATTCAAAGCAATGTGAGGTTTGCAAAATGCATCCACTAATGCAAATGGGTCCAAGTATTTAGACGCCAAAGGTGGGAACTTTGGGGAAAGGGGATGAGAAGGTCTTTAAGATCTACAAAGCAGGTAGCCATAAAGACAACATTAAGGAAGAGTTCAAGATATTGGAAGAGGAAGGATTTCTTTTCCGTATAAAAAGCTAAATCGAAAGACAACTGATCTTCCAGTCAGGAAGATCTCCACCGTAGCTCTGTGAGATGCTGATTGAGTCTTTGGAGATGATGTCACAGGCTGTGCTTTGGGTACTGTGAGCTTGTAAACTGCTAAACAAAGCGTAAACTTTTGCCATTGCCATTTTTAAGGGTAGTTCTTGGTCCTTTTAGAAAAGACAGACACACATTCTGAGCTGGTTGCTACCTAGATGCAGCTGTATACTCCTTCCAAGGCAACAGATAGAGAGGATTCTGTGTGTGTGCTAAGTCGCTTCAGTCGTGTCTGACTCTGCGACCCCATGAACTAGCCCGCCAGGCTCCTCTGTCCATGGGGATTCCTCAGGCAAGAATATTGGAGTGGGTTGCCGTGCCCTCCTCCAGGGCATCTTCCCAACCCAGGGATTGAACCTGTGTCTCCAAAGTCTCCTGCATTGGCAGGTGGGTTCTTTACCACTAGCGTCACCTAGGAAGCTCCAGGAAGGACTTTATAGTCTCCCAAATCAGCCTCTTCCTCTGTCTCTCTCCCTCTTTTTTTCTAGTTTCCACTGCCTCTGGGCTAAAAAGAAAAGCAAACCACCCTATCAGTTTGTTAATTTTATGTGTAACCTGAGTGGACGTCTTTGCTCTGCTCAAAAGGGCAGTTAGGGCAGGAAAAAGGGATGGACATAGTTACCCAGCCTGACCTTCCTTGGGTTGTGACATGAGAGCTCTGTTTACCTAGTTGAAGGGCTGGGAATGTTGGAATGGAGGGAGAAGACTGCATGGATGATTCAGGAGGCTACACCAGCTCTTATTTTCCTGCTGACTTGTCAGCTGTTCTGAGCGACAAAGAGAGATGAAATTTATAAACTTCTTCTCTGTCATGTGGCTTCATCTGTTCCCTTTCTCATTTCTTTTCTGAAAACTTTTTTCAATAAACACAATGAAGGAGACAACAGAGGATGTCTAGAGAGCAAACTCATGTTTCCTCAAGGGTAGATTTTTGGCATCTTCAGAAAAGTCTCTGGTGCTGCTGTTCTTTGCTCCACATCTTGAAGGTACTGGAAAAAATAAAGGGACGTGATGCTCCCTTATTTACTGCATCTGGGTGAGGTAGAAAGTTCATGATTCCTGTCACAGAATACGTTCAACATATGTGCTTCTCAGGAGGCGCTAGTGGTAAAGAACCCACCTGCCAACGCAGGAACGTAAAAGACACGGGTTCAGTCCCTGGGTGGGGAAGATCCTCTGGAGGAAGGCATGGCAACCCACTCCAGTATTCTTGTCTGGAGAATCCCATGGACAGAGGAGCCTGGTGGGGCTGCGGTCCATAGGGTGACAAATAGTCAGACATGACTGAGGCAACTGAGCACGCGCGCGCACACACACACACACACACACCCATATATCTACTGTGGACCAGAAATATACCAGGCACCACGTGGGGCTGATGGAGATCAAGTCAAATAAAGTGCAATTTCTTTGGGAAACTGTATGTTCCTCAAAAATTCTTATTCTACTTTGTATCCTTAACACACGACAGAGTTCTAAAATGCAGTAATTGCTCCATAAATATTTGTGGAGGCCCTCTGTACTCACAGAAGTCACTGTCTTTAGCTAAACAATACTAGACACTCTGCATATAATCTAGGAAAGAGTTTGCAGTGTCCTTAAAGTTACAATGTTATCTTTGGCCAAAGAAGAAAATAACCACTTTACAACAATAATTACCATTTATCAAGTAAACACTTTTTCAGGTACTGTGGGAACCACTACTCATGGATCAACTTGTTTAATCCTTTTGTCATAATAACCCGATGAGGTAAGCGCTTTTGTTATCCTTGTTTTGTGGGTAAGACTCTAAACCAGAAAAAGGTAAAATAACTTGCCCAAGTTTGAATAGAAACTGGCTCCACAGGCCTTGTTTCTAATCTCCAAAACTACAGCTGCCTAATCCTTCCAGAACCAAGCACGAGAAGAGCAAATTAAATCAGGGGCTTTGGAACGTCTTTTGGCTATGATCCACAATTAAAAAAAAATTTTTTTTTATGCCAATACCTGTATAAAACTGAAGTAAAAGTTTCAAGAAAAGATACCCAAATTACATTTTTTCCATCATATTCTAATTTTTTTTTTTGAAGCTTACTACCGTCAGTTAATTTGATTTCACAATGCATAGCTTAAAAAACCCTGGGTGAGGGAAAAGAATTCAAGATTACCTGGCTGACTCTGAGCTTGCTGTACTTAAAATGGATTCTCTGAAATTTCTCTCTTGGGCCAAATATACTGCAATGTTTGTTGTGCATCCAAGCCCCTTTTAGGCCCCTCGGAGCCTGAGCCTGAGCCTGAAGAAGGAAGGAAATCCTTCCTCTGCTCATCTGTGTTACATCACTGCTCCAGGCTGCCATCTTGGGTAGAGTCTCGTTTAGATGTGGTTCCAGCCGACAAAGGTCCATACAGTCAGAGCTATGGTTTTTCTGGTAGTCATGGACAGATGTGAGAGCTGGACCATAAGCAAGGCTGAGTTATGAAGAACTGATGCTTTTGAATTGTGGTGCTGGAGAAGATTCTTGAGAGTCTGTTGGACAGCAAGGAGGTCAAACAAGTCCATCCTAAAGGAAATCAACCCTGAATATTCACTGGAAGGACTGATGCTGAAGCTGAAGCTCCAATACTTTGGCTGCCTGAGGTCAAGAGCCAACTCATTGGGAAAGACACTGATGCTGGGAAAGACTGAGGCCAGGAGGAGAAAGGGGCAACAGAGGATGAGATAGTTGGATGGCACCACCGACTCAATGGACGTGAGCTTGAGCAAGCTCCGGGAGATAGTGAAGGACAGGGAAGCCTGGCATGCTGCAGTCCATGGGATTGCAGAGTCGGACATGACTGAGCAACTGAACACAACCAGCCATATCTGCATTTCTGGTCCATGGGAAGCAGGCACCTTTGCCCCTTACCCTCTCCCCTCCACTGAGGATGAAAGTGCCCCTTCTCTCTGCCCTGTTGGCTAAGGCCAATCCAGCTACAGCTTCTCATACAATTTTTATGTCCCACTTCCTAACTGAGGGCCCACAGGCTCTCCGTTAGGTACACTTGATGGGGCTACAGATACAGTACATTGCTATTTATCTCCAAAGGAACGTTCCCTCTTCCCCTCTTCAACTCCACTCCCCCATAAGTAGAAGACGGGTGGTGGGCAGAACAGTTTCACATTCTTTTAGCATGGCCTAGATTTCCTAGGATTTCGTATTGAAATATGGGGGACTTAGCATCATCTATTACAGAGATTTTCTCCTTGGCAAGCTCTTCCAAAAGCAGGATGAAAAGAAAGGCTTCATATTCACATCATTTTACAGATGGATGGGATATGGGTAAGTGGAGGGAAAGGAAGAGAATGATCAGAGGCTTGGCATCTGGGATAAGCAGAGTCTAGGGATTAGGAACGTGAGCTTGCCATGGAGGGTCCACATGTGATGGAATGAAGACTTATGTGTTTGTGAACTTGCTGCCTTTTTACTATCTCAACTAAAAGGTTGATCTCAGCATTGCTAGCTCTATCCTGTGTCTAAAACTCTCCAGCTCGTAGAGGAAAGAGCCAAGCAAAGACTCAGCTGCCATGTCATGCAAAAACTGCAAAATCACAGGGAGCTCAGCTCAGTGCTTTGTGACGACTTACAGGAGTGGGATGGGAGTGGAGGAGGGAGGGAGGCTCAAGAGGGAGAGGATAGATATATACATATAGCTGATTCAGGGGCTTCCTCGATAGCTCAGCAGTAAAGAATCTGCCAGCAATGCAGTAGACCCAGGAGATGTGGGTTGGATGTCTGGGTTGGGAAGACACCATGGAGGAGGACCCACTCCAGGATTATTATCTGAAAAACCCCATGGACAAAGGAGCCTGGTAGGCTCCAAACAGTCACAAAGAGTCAGATATAACTGAATGACTAAGTATGAGCATGATAGCTGATTCATGATGTCATACCGCAGAAACTGACATAATATTGTAAGGCAATTATACTCCAGTTTAAACAATAACTTATTTTAAATAAAGCTGCTAACTGATGGGCCTGAGGATTGTCCTCACCTACCACTCTACCATGCATCCCTCCCAGACTCCCATATACTCAACTCCTCCAGGACTGGGAGGCTAAGCCTGAGTCTATAAAACTTATTCCCACCTGTAATGGGTGAAGACCTGGGTTCCACACTCAGCTCTGAAATTTTCTGCCAACGCAGTTCAAGTGGGTCTGAGTTTACTTTTGATTTCCAGTTTCTTCATCTGAAGTGTAGTTACAATAACACCTAGCAGGATGCCTCAGACTTCTTGTGAGGAACAATGAAGTGATGTGAGTAAAGATACATCGAAGCTTCTGGTGATACAATCACTGCAGTTTACCACCGGGCAATAGATAAGATGGAGAGAATATAACCACTCCCATCTTGAATCTCTATAGTGGAACATGGGGACCTTACTCTTCTTTGAATGTTCAATGTGTGCTTAGTTATCTATGCTTGACTTTTAAAAGTATATTCTTACAAAGAACATGATCTCCTTCGTGTAGTCCAACTGTTGCAGTGATATTTCACATTAGCCATACCTTTGCAAGACTATTTTTTAAAAAATTAAGAAATTAAACTTTCAAAAGGGGCAGAGAATCCAAGATAACATTTCCTTCTAGCTTCTAAACCTTCAAAAAAGTAGTCAAACCAAAGCAATAGTAAACAAAAGAGAACAGACCTAGCTGGTTAGACAAGAGCTAGGGGGAAATCCTGTTTTTGAAATGTGATGGAAATCTCAGAATATTAGTGTTACATTTTGTCAGATTCAGGAGATAGATGTGAAAAAAAAACAAAAAACACTTCATTCGACAGAAATACTGTCATGGATGGGAAGCCTTTAATTCATTTGAAATATAAGCAAATCTGTAAGCAAAACAACTTCCTGGACAACGGTAGAAAATATTTTGAAGGCTCAGAGATGCCTAAAAGAGACCTGAGATTAACCTGGAATTCCCATGTGTGACTCCTAGTTAGAAGCAGGTATTTTGTTTACATGGAGCCAAGGCAGAACCTACACCAGGGAATCCTCTCAAAGCCCCAGAAGGAGCGATTCTTCTAGGATTTATATCCATCTGCTTCCAGAAAAGTGCTTGCAGTGCTGTCTTTTACACAAATGAAATTGTTGACATGGAAATAGAGGACGTGAACCCTGAGGGAGGAGGGTGTGAGTAGGTTAATCCATCCAGCAGAAATTAAACATTTCTTAGCAATGGAGGCCTTTAATCAACCGTAGTTTCCACCAGACAGTTGAGAATGCTGCCTTAAAATAAGGAGAGCAGAAAGGGGCAGAGGTCCCCTGGCTTGCCCATTGCCCAGGGCACTTCCACTAGGCCGGACAGCTCTCTGGAGAACATTTTGAAAATTAGGGTTCTAGACAATTATAGGTACTGTGATTGAACACTAGCTCTGGGCTAGTTGCCTGCAATTCAAGATAAAAAGGGCGATACTGTGGATCACTTTTTCTTCTTTCAATAAAACAGAAGTTTTCATCAGTCTCTCTGAAACATTCTAATTTAATATAAAGAATGCTGTTCAGAGTGGCTGAAGGAGAGGATGGATGGCATATACTAAGATCATTTCCTTCAGAATTAGATAATAGTAGTGGATATTGTCTTTCTTTTTTTTTTTTTNCCACAGTAGTAGATATAATGGTCATCAGAATGAATAAATGGATTAACGGAGGAGCTAACTAAAGAGTCCGGGACCAAGCCAGTTGAACTGAGTGTGGGAGCAGAGAACATGACTTCAGCCTGAGCAGGCTCCACCCCTAGAGGGCACTCCAAGACTTTGGGAGGATTTAAGAATTGCCTACGCTCCAAATTTGGGGAAGCCTCACCCTGGGATCATAGTCTTTGTGAAAATCTCCAGAGCCATCTTTTAGTCATCTTCATTGTGCCCGAAAAGAAACCAAGTAGGCAAGGCTGGTCCTGAAGAAGGGAGCAAAGCTTGGGGTACTGTCTCATCTATCCCTCACTGCCCTGTTAAGGCTGGCTCAGGCCCCAGCCCCAGACAGGTGGATGGAGTGGGCTGTGTGTCTGCCCTTATCACTCTCCCCCAGCTGACCACACTCATCAGAATGATCTCTAGGATCAGGGGGAAATGTCTGTATTGCCAGAGGGCCGAAAGAAGAGGCAGCTGACCCAGGGAGGATATGGGAGGATCTGCAATCTGGATTCTGGTCTGTTCATCAACCCCGTTTGCACGATGGAACTGGAAAGGCCAGTGGCACCCAGGATTGAGGCTCCCACAGAGGTCAGGCAGCCCTGGCTGGACCATGCCAAGGTTTCAAGCAAAACAAGCAAGTGCCAGCAGAGAAGGATGTGAGCTGTAAGTGAAAACGAAGCCTCTGGGCCCTGAGTTGCAGGTGTCCTGGCCAGGGTGGGTGCGTGCAGTCTCCCCTGACACAGATTAGCGGTTCAGCAGTGCCTTTATTGGACACCACCTGTGTGCATGGGAGGAAGGGGATGGGATTCATATTTAGCTACCATGTGGCATTTAGGGCTTCCCTGATAGCTCAGTTGGTATAGAATCCACCTGCAATGCAGGAGACTCCGGTTCGATTCCTGGGTCTAGAAGATCTGTTGGAAAAGGGATAGGCTACCCACTCCAGTATTCTTGGGCTTCCCTGTGGCTCAGCTGGTAAAGAATCTGCCTGCAATGAGGGCAGACCTGGGTTCGATCCCTGGGTTGGGAAGATCCCCTGGAGAAGGGAAAGGCCACCCACTCCAGTATTCTGGCCTGGAGAATTCCAAGAACTGTATAGCCCATGAGGTGGCAAAGAGTCGCATGCGACTGAGCGACTGTCACTGTTCACTGTGGGATTTACTTTGTGGTCTGTGCTGAGCACCGCTCTTTAACCCCATTTTATTTCTCCAGCTTCCCCATGAAACAGCACTAGGCTTCCCATTTTTCAGATGAGAAACCTGAGGGGTTACGTAACTCGCTCGGCATCAGCCAGCTGGCCTGGGTGTGAAGGGGGTGGGGTTCCAGGCTCCCGGTCACCGTCCTCTGAGGGAACCTGTTGCCTCTCAGCTGCACTCTGGTTCCCCCTTCCGCTCCCAGGCTGGGTGGGAGAGAGCTCCTGCCGCCTCTCAGCTGCGCTCTGGCGCCCCCTTCCTCTCCAGGCTGGGTGGGAGAGAGCTCCTGCCGCCTCTCAGCTGCGCTCTGGCGCCCCCTTCCTCTCCAGGCTGGGTGGGAGAGAGCTCCTGCCGCCTCTCAGCTGCGCTCTGGCGCCCCCTTCCTCTCCAGGCTGGGTGGGAGAGAGCTCCTGCCGCCTCTCAGCTGCGCTCTGGTTCCCCCTTCCTCTCCAGGCTGGGTGGGAGAGAGCTCCTGCTGCCTCTCAGCTGCGCTCTGGCGCCCCCTTCCTCTCCCAGGCTGGAACTTGAATGGCAGGTGCGTTGCTTCCCTAACCTCCTCAGGGCCGCCTCCCAGTTCTGAGGCCTCACCCTTGAGGCCATGTGTGGAGAGAGACCCCGCTCACTGGGTAGGGGTGGGAATTAGATAAAGAAGAGAGGGGGGAGCTCCCAGGTCATGACCTTGAGAACCCCAAGGCTCTCCTGTCAGCTTGGTTCCCAAGGTGTCCTGGCTCTGTATCAGAAGGTTCCCAGATTGCCCTCCAGAGGAACAAAGAGGCAGTCTGTGGAGTTGAGGGGACTTTGGGACAAGTTCAGGAGTTTGATTCAGGCGATGGCAGAAAGAGGAGAATGAGGGGGCGAGGAAGAGGAGAAGGAATTCAGCAGGAATTTGGCAAGCCCAGGACAGGAAGCACAGCAACAACTGACTCACAGCTTTTGCCTTTTTAGGCTCGAACCATCTAATCATGGACTGAGATGGGGGTTCTTTGGGGTGACAGGCAGGCCGGCCAGCTGCCCACCCCCACCCGTGCCAGCTCCTGGCAGCCAGTGTGGCCTTTGTCCCTAGCAGCTCCTTCCTGCCACTCTCAGCTCTGTTTCCCTGAGTTACCTTTTCCCCCTGGAGCTCTTCCTTTGGGAAGCTTGCTGACCGTGTGTGTGGCCAGCTTTTCATAGCCCAGGCCTGGGATGCATGCTCCAACATGCTTGCATTTGAGAGAGGAAAGCAGGTCAGAGCACTGGCAAACCCCCTGTGTGGCTCCCTGGTGGTCTGGAAGGAAATCCTCTTGTGGTGAGCTTGGGTTTGGCTTGGCGTGGATGGGTCCCCAGAGGAGGGGCTTCTCAGCCAAAGCTCTGGGGAAACTGAGGCCAGGGGATCATGTTAAGAAGCAAGCTGAAATCTCATGCCTTGGAGGGAAATGGAAATGGGTCAGCCGAGCAGCCAGAAGTAAGGATTCTGACAAGAATGGATAGACAGGTGTTCCTGTGAGGTTCCCTGGAGAACAGCCTTTATGTGCCTGGAGGGCTTATGGGAGAGCTGGCTGGGCTGGTGGGTCAGACACTTGATGGGTAAATCTGCAAGTGAGCATGGCATCTTCTGAATCCCTTTGAGGACTGGTTACTGAAATGGTATGATAGGGAAACAAAACTCTGGAGAGTTTAGGTTTGTTACTGTTCAGTTGCTAAGTCTTGCCCGACTCTATTGTGACCTCATGGACTGTAACCCACCAGGCTACTCTGTCCATGGGGTTTCCCAGGCAAGAATACTGGAGTTGCCATCTCCTTCTTCTGGAGAAGGCAATGCCACCCCACTCCAGTACTCTTGCCTGGGAAATCCCATGGATGGAGGAGCCTCGTAGGCTACAGTCCATGGGGTCGCTAAGAGTTGGACATGACTGAGCGACTTCACTTTCACTTTTCACTTTCATGCATTGGAGAAGGAAATGGCAACCCACTCCAGTGTTCTTGCCTGGAGAATCCCAGGGATGGAGGAGCCTGGTGGGCTTTCGTCTATGGGGTCACACAGAGTCGGACACGACTGACTTGACTTAGCAGCAGCAGCAGCAGCATCTCCTTCTTCAGGGGATCTTCCTAACTCGAGGATTGAACCCACGACTCCTACTTTGGCAGGTGGATTCTTTGCCACTGAGCCAGCAGGGAGGCCCCGATTTAAGGTTCCTAGAGGTTACACGTCCACACGTGGTGCATGCCCTCAGGAGAGAGAGGCAATGAGCTTGGTCTTGTAGGCAACATCTGTTAAGACTCTGTTGTAACAAGACTAATTGATTTCAGCTCCCACAGTTCAGAATTAGACTCATCCTCAGTCCCAGGCACGCCCTTTTCTCCTGTCCATCTGAGCACACGCACTCTCTCTTGCTTGTTCCTGACCAACAGGAGCTTGGCACAAACCCCACACCATATGCTTCAGATGCTTTGATGCTCATTACGACCTCCATCCCTTGAGTTCTCTTAAAACATCAGGGTGGCCATCTCGTCCGAGAGCCGCTTGGTGCACCCATGAGAGGAGGAGGCCTTTTCTTCATCTGTGACTGCCTCTCCTGTGTTATCCCGTCCGTGCCCATGGCGAATGGTCCAGCCTCTTGCTGGAAGAGGCCTCAGGTGGCCTGTTTATTGACTAAGGAGTTTAATGCAGCCCCAGCCCCCGATCACGATGGCTTTAGGACAGACATTAGAGGTAGATGTCTGTTTCCCAGAAAAACCCTGGAGACCCCTCTTCCCTCTCTCGGGAGCATTCTCTTGTGCGTGTGAGACATAGTGGTTCTTGGATTTTTCATCTTGGGACCTCCTTCCCCTAAGGGACCTGATGCTCCTGCGCCTGTTCTTCCAAGTCCCAGGCTCTGGTGCCAGGGCCTCGGAATTGGTCTCCAGCATCTTCCTCTCCTGACTCAGTTTATAGAATGGAGCTTCACTGATAAACCTCCCCTTTTCTTGATAAAATAAGGAAAAACCACAACTCCGTAATGGAGAGTATGTTCTTTCCTTGGTAGATTTCATACCAGTGAACCGCAAAATGACGGTGTTGCCTCCAAAGGAAGCTTGTCCTCCGCCGCCTTCTCCTTCTCCACCCTCTTCTTCCTCGACTGGTGACCTGAATGCCCTGGACAGTCCCTCCCTGCCTCAGGTAAGTGCCCTCAGGGCCCTGCACAGGCGTGAGGATGACGCCTGTACTCCCCCTACTTCCACACTAAGCTCTGGATTCCTAGCATCCTTAGGTCATCCCAATTGCAAAGGCAGGGCCAGAGAGATGCTCTGTCAAGAGCCCACCCCAGGCTTCTTCATTTGTACCTTTCACAAAAGTGCACTCTGCTCCTTCTCAGTCACCAAGGGCATAGCCAGCCACTCACTCACTCAGCAGACTTTGTGAGGCCTGGAATCTGGGCTGGACTGTGGGGTGCAGAGATGCTTGGGCTTATGCTCTGCCCTTGATGACCTCACAGAGGGTATTGAGGAGCTGGCAGCTATAGGGTGGCAAGTACAGAATAGAGAGGGCCTTTGGTCGCAGCTGAGAACCTTGGAAGCAACATCCCACTTGAATAGAAAATGGCATCACTGCGATAGACAGGATTGGACTCTTTCCTTCAGTATGAATCTATGAAGCCTCTGTTACCTGCCAGAGCCTGTTCTAGACTCTGGGAAGACCAGGCTTCTTCATTTGTACCTTTCACAAAAGTGCACTCTGCTCCTTCTCAGTCACCAAGGGCATAGCCAGCCACTCACTCACTCAGCAGACTTTGTGAGGCCTGGAATCTGGGCTGGACTGTGGGGTGCAGAGATGCTTGGGCTTATGCTCTGCCCTTGATGACCTCACAGAGGGTATTGAGGAGCTGGCAGCTATAGGGTGGCAAGTACAGAATAGAGAGGGCCTTTGGTCGCAGCTGAGAACCTTGGAAGCAACATCCCACTTGAATAGAAAATGGCATCACTGCGATAGACAGGATTGGACTCTTTCCTTCAGTATGAATCTATGAAGCCTCTGTTACCTGCCAGAGCCTGTTCTAGACTCTGGGAAGCAGAACATCCGAGACAGAATATTTCATTCTCCTGAGAAGCTCCTGTTCCATGACCAGAGCTCTGGGCAGGACACAACCTCTCCTTCTAGTCTGTTATGTTCTCCCTCTGCCAAGGGCCAAGCTCCTGAATGCTGGCAATGACTGATTGCCTTCTCAATCGGGAGGCATGAATCAGGTTTTAAAGGGTCCTTGGGCTTCCCTGGTGGCTCAGAGGGTAAAGCAATGCCTGCAATGCAGGAAACCGGGGTTCGATCCCTGGATTGGGAAGATCCCCTGGAGAAGGAATCCAGTATTCTTGCCTAGAAAATCCCATGGGTGGAGAAGCCTGGTAGGCTAAAGTCCATGGGGTCGCAAAGAGTCGGACACGACTGAGTGACTTCACTTCACTTCACTTCCCTTGTGCAGTCGCTAAGTCAGGTCTGTCTCTTTGACCCCATGGACTGCAGCATGCCAAGCTTCCCTGTCCTTCACTGTCTCCTGGAGTTTGCTCAGACTCATGTCCATTCAGTGATGCCATCCAGCCATCTCATCCTCTGTTGCCCCCTACTTCTCCTGCCCTCAATCTTTCCCAGCATCAGGGTCTCTTCCTAAGAGTCGGCTCTTTGCATCAGGTGGCCAAATTATTGGAGCTTCAGCTTTAGTCCTTCCAATGAATATTCAGTGTTGATTTCCTTGACCTATTTGATCTCCTTTCTGTCCAAGGGACTCTCAGGAGTCTTCTCCAGCAGCACAATTCAAAGGCATCAATTCTATGGTGCTCAGCTTTCTTTATGATCCAATTCTCACATCTATACATGAAAAACCATAGCTGAAAGGGTTATTGGAAGATCCCAAAGTCTTTCCTGCCACCACAGTTCCAAGCCAGAAAGGGTAGTTGTCTCTCTTTAATGGTCTCCAAGGAAAAAAGTCTGGTTTCTTGGTTGCTGGAATACCATACCTATGGGTAGGATATGCCTGTCGGTAGAGACCACAGCTGAGCCTCCGCATGTGCCTGGCCACCCATACGGGCCAGGCTAGCCCTGCCCTCACTGGTCCGGGAGCTTGTCAACGACTTTGCCTTCCCTCTGGCTTTCTACCCACCTAATCTAAGACTCAGGTAAGCCTTTGATCAGTGATATGGAGGCTCTAGGCCAATTCTAGCCCTTTCCAAGGCAGCCACTTAGAAGGAAGAGTGGCCCTCTGAAATCACCCTAGGCAGAATTCTTTTTGACTTTGGGTGTCTGAGATCTAAAGAGAGGAAGGGAGAGGGCTGTGGGATGCAATGCACCTTCCTCATGTAAGTAAATGGTGGAGCTTCTAAATCACTGCTGGGTTTTGCCTGTCCCTTCCAGGTGACAATTTTCAACACCCCCTCACAAATCTCCAGAGGTCATTTTAGTCCATCTACCCCCATCTTTCTGAGGCGTGCCAAAGCCCATGGACCACCCAAAGATCTCCCCCTGCGTCTGCCTCATGGGCAGGTACTGGAGCGGACGGAATACTGCCTGGTGAGGCCTGGTGGAGACGGCCTCGAGAGCTCCAGGCCACCCAGCCCTGCGGAGATGGCTTCTGATGGGTGTCAGGAGGCGGTGGCCCCTCCTGGGGACATCAGGAGCACCCACAGAGGCCCACACCCTGTTGAAGGGAAGGACAGATGCTTGCCAGACCACCCGCTGTCTCCCTGGGCTGGAGAGGAGCCTGGAGAAGGGAGTACCAGACCCAGGAGAGTAGAGGATGGTGGGTTAAAGCTGGCAGAGGAGAAGTCAGGCTTAAAGAAGTTGGTTCTCACTCCGGAGCAGAAGACTTGGTTGTTGGATTGGAATGACTCCAACCTTGAGAACTTGCACCTGGAAACCGGGGCACGACTTTCCCAAAAGAGCGCTAAAAATGGTACAGGAGGCCATGTGCTGAGACCTGTCCGCCCCTTGCTGCTTCTTCGGGCAGAGAAAGAGACCTTGCCAGCCCAGAGACAGTCTCAGGAGAAGATGGGGGCCCCAGCTGAACGGGCTTCTGGGGAGCGAAGCGCGGCCCCACCCAAGTCTCCGCTGCGGCTCATAGCCAACGCCATCCGGAGGTCCCTGGAGCCGCTCCTCCCCAGTTCCGATGGTGGGAGGAAGGCCTGGGCCAAGCCGGAGTCAAAGACTTTGCCCACCAGCCCACCTCATGCTTACACTCGCTCATTCAGCTTTCGGAAAAGCAGCTCCAGTAAAGACAGCGATCAGCCATCCCCCAAGAGAGACGTGGCAAGCAAGGCCTCAGCCTTCTTCTCCCCGGGCTCCCCGACTGCAAGGGCTGCCAAGACCTCAGCCCTGAGCCCTCCTGCCCCTGCCTTTTGCACCCACAATTTGCCCAGCCGGCCATCCAAGGTGTTTCCTGCATGTGTGCCCCAACCCTGTGGCAGGATCGAAGATGTCCCCACACTCCTGGAGAAAGTGAGTTTGCGGGAGACAGTCCCAGATGCTTCCAGGGTTCCCAAGAAAAGGACCTCACTCTTCTCCTTCAGACTCAAAGACAAATCTTTTGAGAGTTCCCTCCAAGAATCTGGACCAAGAAAGGACTCCCAAGACCTCTTCAGCAGCCCCAAGAGGAAGGTGCCGCCCATGGGCAATACCCAGCCCCCAGAGAAGCAGGTGCAGCCAGTCAGTAGCACCTGCCTGGGGCAGAGGGTCCCTTCTCCTTCTCCAGAGAAAGATGCAAGTAAGTGGTTCTTTCCTAGCAAAAGTCTCCCATTCATGCGGGGCAGTTAGTTATCCTTATTGGATTAATAAGTAGCCATCTTTCACCTTATTTTGCTTCTCAAATTCTGACAAAAGTAGGAAAACTTGAGTTTGGAAAATTTGGAAAAAAAATCTGAAAAAAATTAAATTTGAAATTATGTTGTATAAAGTTTTGAAAGAGACAAAGTATCAACCATAATTCCTCCTCTTTCTCACTCACTGACCATATGAATATTTTTCACTGTTGTACGTAAAATTTTATATCTTTTAAATCAACATTCAACATAGATATTAAGTCAATTACCTTATATTCTACACAAATGTGGCTTAATGGCTGTAGAATATTCTACCTAGTGTATATGTTATTATTTAATGAACTATTTTCTTAACTTATGTATTGTATATGAATATATTTTTATTTTATATATGGTATTGAATGAACATTTTTATGGACATAACTTTTTCTTTCCTTTTAATGATATTTTTAGGATAGTGTCCAAGAAATGGGATTGCTAGTTGAAAGTGTGAATTTTTAAAGATTCTTAACTGACACTGACAAATTATTTTTTAAAAGAGAATTACATGGGTAAAGACCTCATAGGTTCTCTCTGTGTTATTTCTTACAACTATATGTTGTAAATTTTAGTTAAAACAAGGGAAAGGGACCAGTTTATATTTCACCATTAATGATGAGAGTACCTTTTCCACAACACCGTCACCTGCATTAAGTACTATATTTTTTCTATGTTACTGTTTTACTAGTCAAAAAAAAAATGGTGTCTCTTTTAAACTTGTGTTTTTTTATTACTGCTGCTGCTAAGCCACTTCAGTCGTGTCCAACTCTGTGCAGTCCCATAGACGGCAGCCTACCAGGCTCCCCTGTCCCCGGGATTCTCCAGGCAAGAACACTGGAGTGGGTTGCCATTTCCTTCTCCAATGCATGAAAATGAAAAGTGAAAGTGAAGTCACTCAGTCGTGTCCGACTCCTAGCGACCCCATGGACTGCGGCCCACCAGGCTCCTCCGTCCATGGGATTTTCCAGGCAAGAGTACTGGAGAGGGGTGCCATCGCCTTCTCTGTTGGTTTTTTTTTTTTTTTACTAGCTTAAACACATTTATGTATATTTGGCTACCAGTGGAACCTTAGATTTTTTAAAATATTTAAATCTGAGTATAATTTTTTAAATTATAAAATTAATTAATATATCAATAGATCAGAATAATTTAACAATAAAGAAATATTTTTAGAAAGTAACATGTAATCTCTCACCCTACTCTCCTCCTTGCAGTGGGGGTACTTACCCTTAAATAGTGTAAACAACATGATTTCTTTTTTGTTATTGATATTTGTTTGATTGCTTTAAACAAACTGATTCTACCATCCCTATTGTTGAGGACTTTATTTTTTTTTAACTTTTTAAAAAATAACCTTTTATCTTGGAACTTCAGTTTTCAAGCAAAAGTTATTTCTCTTCTGGCACTTTAATCAAAAAGCTATGTAAGTCAGGGACCTGATTTTGATCTATTCTAAAACCAGATTAAGTAAAGACTCTGTTGCCTAAAAAAAACCAAAAGACTGTATTGATTAACAATAGACTTTATTTTCAGCAAATTCAGGATAAACATGGACAGACTGGAATGTAACTATGCCCTTTTTATTACATCGTAAACTGCAGTGCGTTGTGGATTTTTTGATAATACATTCACATGGCTCAAAATAAAAGGATACAAAAGGCATAAAATGAACTGTCGTATCTTCTCTCCCTAAGTCATCCAGGTCCTATCCCTGATGACAGATACTGTTATCAGGTTCTTAGGCATTCTTCCAGACAGAATTTATGAATAAATGAGCAAATTTACATATCATATGCTTTCTTTTTCCAGAATTAATAGCATGCTACTGTATTGTGCACACTGCTTTGGAACTTGTAATTTTATTTTGGAGGTCAGTCGGTACTGGTACATAAAGAACTTTCTCCTTCATTTTATGGTTGCATGGTATTCCATTGTGTTGATGTGTTCAATACCATAATTGATGTAGCCAGTCCCCTATGGTGGAAAGTTTAAGCATTTCAAATCTTTTGCTATTGCAAACAGTGCTACAATAATAAAGAACTTGGGCCATTTGACATATGTGTAAGTTTGGACAAATTTCTAGGAATGGAAATGCTAGAACAAAGCACGTATGAATTGAGAATTTTGATAGATATTGACAAATTGTCCTCCATCAAAACAGGGCTGGTTCACCCTTCCAACAGCAGAGAATGAGAGTGCTATTTCTGCACTTGCGCTAACCACTGTACTACCCAACTTAAAAAAAAAACTTTACTAACCTCACTGGCAATAGATAGAGCGTCTTTTCATATAATAAAGAATCATTTGTATTTCATTTTCTGTGAATTGTTGTTTCTTTATGTTTTTTTTTTTTCTGTTGGGTTGTTGGTAGTTTTCTTGATATTATGTAGGGGCTTTATGAAAAGGGACATTTAGCTTTTTTCTTGTGATATAAATTACAAATGCTTTATCCAGCTTCTTGTTTGTGTTTAACTTTGTTTATGGTGATTTTTGTCACATAAAGTTTTAATTTTATATAGTAGTTGTAGCAATTCCATTTTATTGCTTTTGAACTTTATAGTGATTCGAAAGAATTTTTTCCTAAGTTTATAGAAGAATCTTCTTACAGTTTCTTTTAGTCTTGTTTTAAATTTTTTACATTTATTTGTTCACATGAAGAAATTACCCTAGTATAAATGTGAGCTATGAGTCCAACCTTCTTTCTTTATTACATCTCTTTGGTTACCCTAACATAGTTTAGTGAATAACTCATCTTTTCCTCTCTTATGTGAGATAACATCTTTATCATATATCTGATTCCTGTACTTGGACTGATTTCCACATCATCTATTACCTTCTCTTGAGTTGTCTGTTATATATCAGTAGCACACTGTTTTAATTATTTTCCTTTATATATTTATACGTTTTAAATTTTCTATATTTTACCATCTGGTAGGAAGAGAATTCTGTTACTGATCTTCTCGTTCAAAACTTTCCTGGCTCTCCTTGCTTGTTTGATGTTCTATATGGACTTAGCGTTCGCTTGTCTATGTACCTAAAATATCCTGAAGAGTGCTTTTATGGAATTAACTTTACAAACTAACTCGGAATCTAGTTATAACCTTATGATATGAATTGTCTTTCCATTTGCTCATACCTTTTTTTATGACCCTCTGGAATATTCTAAACTTTACATCATATAGATCTTACATATTTATTTTTGTTTATTACTAGATAAATTCATTTTGTTGCTATTATAAATAAGATAGTTTCCATTTTATCTTCCTACTACTGAGTATATGGGAGAAGGCGATGGCACCCCGCTCCAGTGCTCTTGCCTGGAGAATCCCATGGACGGAGGAGCCTGGTGGGCTGCAGTCCTTGGGGTCGCTAGGAGTTGGACACGACCGAGCGACTTCATTTTCACTTTTCCCTTTCATGCATTGGAGAAGGAAATGGCAACCCACTCCAGTGTTCTTGCCTGGAGAATCCCAGGGATGGGGGAGCCTGGAAGGCTGCCATCTATGGGGTCGCACAGAGTCGGACACAACTGAAGCAACTTAGCAGCAACTTAGCAGCAGTGAGTATATGAAAGTTATTGATTTCTATATAGTAATTTTCCACCCATCCATTTTTACTGAATTCTCTTTGCTTAAAAATGCTTTTTAATGACTTCTTCTGGGTTCTGCCCAAATATACAATTATAACTCTACAGATGATAATTTTGCCTCTTTTACGTAATGTACCACTAACTTAAGTTGTTTCCTCGTTTCTTTGGTTTCCACAGTGTCCAGAACACTATTAAGGTAGTGATATGGTTTCCATATCCTTAACTTTAATGAGAATTCATCTCATTAAATGTTTTCCCATTTAAGCATGGTGCTGGTTTCTGGGTTGACACAGATATATTTATTCATATTGAGAAAATAGCCATCTAGTCCTATTTTTTAAAGTATCTTAAATCATGAATGGATGTTCAGTTCAGTTCAGTCGCTCAGTAGTGTCTGACTCTTTGTGACCCCATGAATTGCAGCTCGCCAGGCCTCTCTGTCCATCACCAACTCCCAGAGTTCACCCAAACTCATCTCCATTGAGTTGGTGATGCCATCCAACCATCTCATCCTCAGTCGTCCCCTTCTCTTCCTGCCCCTAATCCCTCCCAGCATCAGACTCTTTTCCAATGAGTCAACTCTTCACATGAGGTGGCCAAAGTATTGGAGTTTCAGCTTTAGCATCATTCCTTCCAAAGAACACCCATATCTGATCTCCTTTAGAATGGACTGGTTGGATCTCCTTGCAGTCCAAGGGACTCTCAAGAGTCTTCTCCAACACCACAGTTCAAAAGCATCAATTCTTCGGTCCTGAGCTTTCTTCACAGTGCAACTTTCACATCCATACATGTCCATTGGAAAAACCATAGCCTTGACTAGATGGACCTTTGTTCACAAATAATGTCTCTGCTTTTGAATATGCTATCTAAGTTGGTCATAACTTTCCTTCCAAGGAGTAATCATCTTTTAATTTCATAGCTGCAATCACCATCTGCAGTGATTTTGGAGCCAAAAAAAAAAAAAAAAA
>SJYX01004376.1:129674-143495 GCA_006410675.1 Oreotragus oreotragus
AATTTCATGGCTGCAGTCACCATCTGCAGTGATTTTGGAGCCCAAAAAAATAAAGTCTGACACTGTTTCCACTGTTTCCCCATCTATTTCTCATAAAGTGATAGGACCAGAGGCCATGATCTTCATTTTCTGAAGGTTGAGCTTTAAGCCAACTTTTTCACTCTCCTCTTTCACTTTCATCAAGAGGCTTTTTAGTTCTTCTTCACTTTCTTCCATAAGGGCGGTGTCATCTGCATATCTGAGGTTATTGATATTTCTCCCAGCAATCTTGATTCCAGCCTGCGCTTCTTCCAGCCCAGTGTTTCTCATGATGTACTCTGCATATAAGTTAAATAAGCAGGGTGACAATATAGTTGGACTTTATTAAATGTCAGCACATTTTGAGATGATTGCATAATTTTTTTCTCCAGAGTTTAATTAGTGAGTTATGTAATAGATTCACTGATATTGAGCCATCTTTGTATTGCTGAAATGTGACCATTTGGTCATGATATCTTATTATTTAATATATTTTTCTATTCTGTTTGCTAATATTTTATTTAAGATTTACATCATATCATAGTAAGAATGGCCTTTACTTTATTTATATCACATTCATGTGACTTCTTTATGTGCTGTTTAGACTAAGGTGGAGTAGGGAACTCCCTGGTAGTCCCGTGGTTAAGAATCCACCCTCTAATGCGGGGTACGTAGCAGGATCCTAAGATCCCACATGCTGCAGGGCAGTTAAGTCACAACTACTGAGCTCCTGAGCCACAATCAAGACCCGATGCAGTCAAAAATAGATAAATAAATATTTTTTTGAATTTGGGATAAATGTGTTTTCCTGATTTATTTATCATGGAGACCTTCATTAATTTATATTTCTTAAAGAAATAATGTGAATTCCTTACCCTAGAACAGAATGGGAATGCAAAGAACGGAACTAGGTTAGGGCTGACCAGCTCTGAATCTAATACCTGTACCCACTGCTATTGCAATAGCCAGGACATGGAAGGAACCTACATGTCCATCAACAGAGCAGTGGATAAAGAAGATGTGGCACATATTGAGTGGAACATTCATGAAAAGAAACGGGAATAAATAAATAAATAAAATGTAGGATAAACACAGGATTTTGAAATAAAACAGAAACATGGCGTTGTTCAAATTAAAAAAAAAAAGAAAAGAAATGGAATTGTGCCATTGGCAGAGATGTGGCCATGAAAGCAGTCTTTATTGACCTGGAAGCTCTCATAAAGAGTGAAGTAAATCAGAAAGAGAAACATAGATATCATATATTAACATATGTATGTGGAATCTAGAAAAATGGTACAAATGAACTTATTTGCAAAGCAGAAATAGAGACACAGACATAGAGAAGAAACGTATAGACAACAAGGGGGGAATGGGGTACTGGGATGGACTGGGGGATTGGGACTGGCCTATACACACTATGTATACACCCGATGTATTCAGAGGGGTCTTCCCTGATGGTTCAAGCAGTAAGGAATCTGTCTGCAATGCAAGAGACACGGATTCTCTCCCTGGTTTGGAAAGATGCTCTGGAGGAAGAAATGATAGCCCACTCCAACATTCTTGCCTGGAAAATCCCACGGACTGAGGAACCCAGTGGGCTACAGTCGATGGGATGGCAGAGTCAGTTACGACTGAGCATGCACGCACAATGTGTAAGATGAATGGCTAGTGAGAACTTACTGTGTAGCACAGGAAACTTGACTGGGTGCTCTGTGGTGACCTAAATGGGAAGGAAATCCCAACAAGAGGCGATATATGCGTATGCATAGTTGATTCATGTTGCTGTACAGTAGAAACTAATACAATATTGTAAAGCAGCTATACTCCAATAAATTTTTTTTTAAGAGCTTTGTGTTTCTGAGGTCTTCTTAAGTCAGTATCCTAAAGAATGTAAAGATTTTACCTACTCTATCAAATTAGGTCCTTTTAGTTTCCTTGTATTTCTTTGCCCTTGCCCAGCCCACCATACACACACATACACACACACACACACACACACACACACACACACACACACACACACGCTCACAGCTCAGTTTACATTTAACTCGCTGCTGCACACTTCCATAAAGTGGAGAGAGAAACAGTATTCAAATGGAAAGTGAGAAACTTTTTCAAAACCTCTAATTTATGATCACTTGAATAAGAGCCAACTTTAGTTTTTCTTATTTTCACAACATATTTTGCCAAGTAAACTAATGTAGACATAAACCTCTCAATCTTTAAGTTACTTTGGGGCATAGACTAATTTCAAGCACTTTATGCCAGTTTCAGTTTTATACCAACAATTTTAATGCTAATTATTGTTCCTATATGTAAATGAACAAAGCACCCTGAGAACCTATTTTAAAATTTTTGTGTAAAATATTTATTGCAGTATAAAATACACACACAAATATTAAGTGCAGAACTGATGATCTGCAAAGAGCACAATTGTGTAGTCACCTTGGAGATCAAGATGCAGAAGACCAGCATTCAGAAGCCTTCGTCATGTGTCTCCCCAAATACACGTGCCACCCAACAAAAGTACCTACCATCTGACTTCTGTCCTCTTAGGCTACTTTTGCAGTTTTTGACTTGATAAAAGTTGCATTGTTCAGTCTTGTGGTAGACAAAATTCTGAGAAGGCCCCATGCTGCCTGCCTCCCACATACTTGCCCTGTATGATCTCATCCTCTTGAGTTTGGTGAGATGTGGATATGATGGATCTCATTCTGCTGCTTAACTTATGGGATTTTGCAAATGTAATTACATTCCAGACCAATTGAGTTTGAGTTTATCAAAAGGGAGATGAGTAGGCCTAACTTAATCGGGGCTTCCCTCATGGCTCAGCTGGTAAAGAATCTGCCCATAATGCAGGAGACCCCGCTTTGATTCTTGGCTGGGAAGATCCGCTGGAGAAGGGATAGGCTACCCACTCCAGTATTCTTGGGCTTCCCTTGTGGCTCAGCTGGTAAAGAATCCACCTGCAATGTGGGAGACCTGGGTTTGATCCCTGGGTTGGGAAGATCCCCTGGAGAAGGGAAAGGCTACCCACTCCAGTGTTCTGGCCTGGAGAATTCCATGGACTGTACAGTCCACGGGGTTGCAAAGAGTCAGACTCGACTGAGCAACTTTGACTCACACTTCACTCACTCACTCAGTTGGGTGAGAACTGAACAAGGGGCTGGGCCCTTCTGAAGTCAGAAATTCGAAGCGTGAGAAAGACATGGTCCTACTGGCCTCGAAGGAATAACCCGTCATTGTTGTGAGAGGGCTTGTGAGCAAAAGGCCTTGAGGAACTACAGCCAGCTGACAGCTAGCAAGAAATGGACTCCGTGTCCTACAACCACTAGGAACTGGACACCACTGCTCACAACCTGAATGAACTGGAAGAGAACTCTTAACTGTAGAGGAGACCCCAGCCCAGTGGATACTTCAACTGCAGCTTGTGAGATGCTGAGCAGAGGACCCAGTGGACCTGTACTTCTGACCTACACGGCTGTGAGATGATTAGTGGGCGCTATGGTAAACTGCTACACTGGTGTCCACTGCTCCCCCGGCAATGGAAAACTAATACAAGTATGTGCTCTTCGGGGCCTGGCTTCTTTCATTAGACATTATGGGCATAGCAGGGGGAGGTGGGGATCCTTGTCGATCTGCATTGCAATGGTTCCCACTTTTCCACTCCTGCGGTTTAGACTCTTGTATGAATATGCCGCTCTTTATTGGAGCATTCTGATGCTGGGCACTTAGGTCGCTTCCAGTTGGGAAGAATGCTGCTTTCAGCATCCCTATACATTTGTTTCTGTTGGGTATTGTCAAAGATAAAGCCAGATACTAGTTAGAATGTAAGGACAGAGTTTAATTAGCAATTTGATGTTACAGCAGGGAAGAGAATTCAGTATAAACTGAATTCAGCTTTGGTTTTGCCATAAGTGTCTGGGTGTGTGACAGAATGAGGAAGTAGGGAGAGGGATAAGTGGGGTCTCAGGAGAGACAGGGAAGTGAGAAATCCCATAGAGTTCCTTAGTATAAATGCTTGTTACTCAGCTGGGTCTGTTAGCTGGCAGAGATTGAAGTTAGGATTCTGTCCTCCCCCAGAAACTGGAAGACAGGCTGTATCCTTCCTGTTATTGCATTTGAAAGGGCTGGCTTTCTGGTCCTCCTCAGTGGTAGGAGACACATACATATACCTCTCAAAGGGACAGGAGAAAGACTGATAGTTGTAACCCCATTTTTTTAGTAAAGGCTATAAGAAAAAATGGTCAGGAGCCTATAGACAGATGTTGGCTAAAATGAACAATAAATTCATCAGTCTTGAGTTTTCTCAGGCAAGGACTTTAAGAGGGACTGAGCTGTTAGAAACTTAAACTGTGTTTAAGACTTTCCCATGCAGGAAGAAGTGGGTATGCTAAACTATTTGTGTTGAGAGTATAGTTACTATGGGCCAAGGTTGAGGTCTAGTTGAGAAGAGGGCTCAAGGGAGCTTGACTAGAGTGTGGTTGAAGAAAGAGAATCATCATCAATATGTACTAGTACCTGGGAATGAATTGCTAGGTCTTGGGGTTAGGCATGACTGGTTTTCTTTAGCAGATGCTGTCAAATGAATTTCTACACTGATTGTACCAATGTATATACCCTCCAGCAGGAAATGAGAACTCGCCTTCACCCATATCTTTGCCAATACTCTGTAGTTTCAGTTTTGTTTTGTTGATGTCACTATTTTTATGGGTGTGGGGTGGTATCTCATTATGATTTTAATTGGCATTTACTTGATAATGATGTTGTGCTACTTTTCACATGCTTATGTATTGATAGGTATTTTCTTGTATAAGGTATCTATTCAAGTCTTTTGTCCATACTTTCATTGTGTAGTCAGTCCCCTAGTTTCTAATCTGTGTAGACTCTGGATATACACCCTTTGTCAGATATATATATATATTAATATTTTTCATACATTATATAAAATATCTCCTCCCACTCTTTGGCTCACTTTTTCACTCTCTAAAGAGGTTTTTGATAAACAAAGGCATGTATTTTAATGAAGTCAAATTTAGCAGTATTTTCCCTTATTGCTGATTTTTGCTTCCTGTTTATGAAATCTTTCCCTGTTCTGAGGTCACCAAGATCCTGTTGTATGTTACCTTCTGGAACTGCACTGTGTAGTATGGTACTCACTCTTCACACTTGAGATATAGCTAGTGTGACTGAGGAGTTAAATTTGAATTTTATTGAATATTAGTGGATTTAAATTTTGCAACTGAAGCAATATAAAATATCTTTCTATTCGACTCAACTTTTTTCTGATAGGATTACATTTCACTTTAACTATTAAAAATGTTATTATCTAAATCAAGATGTGCTGTAATTATAAAATATGCACCAGATCCTGAAGTCTTAGTATGAATGAAATAATGTAAAAGATCTCAATATTTTCATATTGATTATACATTGAAATGATAACATTTTTGAAATTTGAGCTAAACATATGATTAAGACTAATTTTGTCTGTTTATTTGTGCATTTTTTGTTGTGGCTACTAGAAAATTTCAAATGACATACATGGCTCAAATTGGATTTCTATTGTCCAACATTGTTAGAGAAGCTTTATTATTTTAGCTTTTATAAATAAATCTGTGACCAACATAGCATAGATTTTGATATATTCTGAGAAGTAGGGTGAGGGTTTATTTTTTTTTCCATGTTGCTATCCAGTTGATTCAGCAGCGTTTATTAAAAAGGCCATCCTTTGCCCTCACTTCATTGTAGTGACACTTGTCATAAATGAGGCAGGTTCATTTTGGAAACTTCTCTTCTCTTCCACTGGTTTGTCCGTCCTCGCACCTGAATCACACTGTTTTCATTATGTGGTTTTAGAATAAATCTTCATAGTCTGAAGGAAATTTTCCACTTTTTTCTTCTTCAAGATTGTTTGATATTCTTGGCCTTCTGCGTTTCCATATGACTTACAGAAACAATTCATCAATTTCCACAAAATATTTTCTGGGCATATGACTGGTATTGCATTGGCTCCAGAGATAAATTTAGAGATCTAACATCTTTGCAATATTAAGCCTTCAAATTCATGGACATAATACATTCCTGAAGACTTCTGCAATTTCTGTCAGTGTTTTATAGTTGTGGTAATCTTGCACAATTTTCATTACATATATGCCCAGTATTCAATATTTGTGTGTGCAGTTATAAATGATACAGTTTTAAACTGATTAAGTTAGAGACATTTGATAGCTTTAGAATATTGTCTTCAGATCTAAGAACAATCTATAACCATCTATTTAGTCAGAGTTCTTAAAAATTCTGGATATAATTCCTTCATCAGATATGTGTTTGCAAATATTTTCTCCCAGTTAGTCAATTGTCTTTTCATTTTCACCATCATCCAAAAAAAAAAAAATAGGAGCCTTTAATTTGATGAAGACAAATTAATTAATTTTTTTATAATTTGAGTTAGAGTTAAGAAATCTTTCTAAACCCAGAGTCACTAAGGCTCTCTTCTGTGTTTTCTCTCAGAAATTTTACAGTTTTTAGCTTTGGAGCTTAAGTCTACAATCCAATTCGAATTATTTTTGTATAGTGTAAATAAAAGTCAAAGACTTTGACCATGGTTATCCAACTGTTACAGTCCCACTTATTAAAAAGACTATTCATTGCTCATTATGTTACTGTAGCATCTTCATAGACAATCAGTTGACTATATGTATGGGTTTACCACTGTACTTTCTACTCTGTTTCATTAATCTGTATGTTTATCCTTACATTCTCTTGACTGCTATAGCTTTAGAGTAAGTCTTGCAAACACATAGTGGGAGTCTTCCAAATTTGTTCTTAAATATTATTTTTGCTATTCTGGGTTTTCTGTGTTTCCAAAAAGTTTAGGTGAGGTGAAGTCGCTCAGTCGTGTCCGACTCTTTGCGACCCCATGGACTGTAACCTACTAGGCTTCTCCATTCATGGGATTCTCCAGGCAAGAATACTGGAGTGGGTTGCCATTTCCTTCTCCAGGGGATCTTCCCGACCCAGGGATCGAACCTGGGTCTCCCGCATTGGAGGCAGACGCTTTAACCTCTGAGCCACCAGGGAAGCCCCAAAAAGTTTAGCTTGTCAATTTCTACCAAATAAGCCTACTGGGATTTTGATTGAGGTTGTTTTTAGTCTGTAAATAATTTGGGGAAAATTGATACCTACTGAGTCTTTCAGTCCATGGGGATGGAATATCTCTCAACACTTAAGTTTCCTTAGGTTTCAGTGTGTACTTCCTGCACGTATTTTGTTAAATGTATTCCTTAAGAACAACTGAACAGCAGTGTTCCTTGAGAGTTTCCTGTTCTGTTGTTGCTGCTATTATAAGTGGAACGGCTTTCTTAATTTTTATTTTCAGTTGTTGTTGTTCGGTCGCTAAGTCCTGTCTGACTCTGTGACCCCATGGGTTGCAGCCCTCCAGGCTCCTCTGTCCACCACTGTCTCCTGGAGTTTACGCAAATTCATGCCCATTGGGTTGGTGGTGCTCTCTAATCGTCTCATCCTCTGGCATCCTCTCTTTTTGCCTTCAGTCTTTCTTGGCATCAGGGTCTTTTTTCAATGGATTGGCTGTTTGCATCAGGTCACCAAAGTATTGGAGTTTCAGTTGCTAATATATAGAAACACACTTGACTTTTTATGTTGTGCTTGCTAAACTCTCTTATTATTCTAGTAGATTTTTTGGTGACATTTTCTGCATACATGATCATGTTGTCTGAAAATAAAGACAATTTGACATCTTCCTTTCTAGTTTGTATGCCTTTTATTTAATTTTATTGTACTGCCTGGGATCTCCTTAGTTCAGTTCAGTTGCTCAGTTGTGTCCGACTTTTTGCAACCCCATGGATTGCAGCACTCCAGGCCTCCCTGTCCATCACCAACTCCCGGAGTTCACTCAAATTCAACGTCCATCGAGTCAGTGATGCCATCCAGCCATCTCATCCTCTGTCGTCGCCTTCTCCTCCTGCCCCCAATCCCTCCCAGCATCAGAGTCTTTTCCAGTGAGTCAACTCTTTGCATGAGGTGGCCAAAGTACTGGAGTTTCAGCTTTAGCATCATTTCTTCCAAAGAACACCCATATCTGATCTCCTTTAGAATGGACTGGTTGGATCTCCTTGCAGTCCGAGGGACTCTCAAGAGTCTTCTCCAATACCACAGTTCAAAAGCATCAGTTCTTCGGTGCTCAGCTTTCTTCACAGTCCAACTCTCACATCCATACATGACCACTGGAAAAACCATAGCCTTGACTAGATGGACCTTAGTCAGCAAAGTAATGTCTCTGCTTTGAATATGCTATCTAGGTTGGTCATAGCTTTTCTTCCAAGGAGTAAGTGTCTTTTAATTTCATGGCTGCAGTCACCATCTGCAGTGATTTAGGAGCCCCCCAAAATAAAGTCTGACACTATTTCCACTGTTTCCCCATCTATTTTCCATGAAGTGATGGGACCAGATACCATGATCTTCGTTTTCTGAATGTTGAGTTTTAAGCCAACTTTTTCCCTCTCCTCTTTCACTTTTATCAAGAGGCTTTTTAGTTCTTCTTCACTTTCTGCCATAAGGGTGGTGTCATCTGCATATCTGAGGTTATTGATATTTCTCCCGGCAGTCTTGATTCCAGCTTGTGTTTCTTCCAGTCCAGCGTTTCTCATGATGTACTCTGCATAGAAGTTAAATAAGCAGGGTGACAGTATACAGCCTTGACGTACTCCTTTTCCTGTTTGGAACCAGTCTGTTGTTCCTAAATAATGCTAAATAGAAATGGAATGCTATTTAGATCACTGTCTTTTTAACCCAGTGTCAGAAGGCTTGTATTTCACCACTAAATATATTATTTGCTATAGATTATATTTATTGATTTATAACATTATGTGTTTTATGTGTACAACATTATATTTTGACCCCTATATACACTACAGCATACTCACCACCAAAGTTTTAGTGTCCATCCGTTACCATACAGTTGACCTTCTTTACTCATTTTTCCCTCCCCCTACCCTCTTCCCTCTGGTAATCATTATTTTGTTCTCTGTACTTACATGTTTTTAATGTGCTTTCATTTGACTTGTTCAATTATTTTTGTATTCCCCACACGTTGCATTATGTATTCCCCATACCATTCCCCATATCATATGCAATCGTCTTTCTCCATCTTGTTTGTTTCACTTAGCATAAAATCATCAAGGTCCATCCATGCTGTCGCAAATGGCAAGATGTCATCCTTTTTTATGGATACTATCATATGGGCTTCACTGGTGGCTCAGCAGTAAAGAATCTGCCTTCAATGCAGGAGAAAGGGGTTTGATCCCTAGGTCAGGAAGATCCCCTGGAGGAGGGCATGGCAACCCACTCCAGTATTCTTGCTTGGAGAATCCCATGGACAGAGGAGCCTGGTAGTCTAGTCCATAGGGTAGCAAAGAGTCAGACACAACTGAAGTAACTTAGCAGGCAGGCTGGATTCTATCGTATACCACAACTATCTTTTCATTTGTTGATGGACACTTAGGTTGTTCTCATAACTTGGCTATTGAAAATAATGCTATGATGAATATGTGAATATGATGAATATAGTATGGTGTATATATCTTTGGAAAATTAGTATCTTGTGCTCTTTGGATAAATATCCAGAACTGGAATAGGTGGATCATATCTGTTTGTAATTTATTGAAGAACCTCCATAATGTTTTCTGTTGTGGCTGCACCTATTTATATTCCCACCAACAGTATATGGGTGTGTTCCTTCTGATAGACATATAAATAATCAGACTTTCTATTTCTTCTTATGTTAGTTTTATAAGCTATGTTTTCCATTAAGTTTGTCTGTTTTATCTAAATTTTCAAGTTTATTGTCACAAAATGGTTTTTGGTTAGTAGCTCCCTTTAATACTCTGTAGAACTTTTTACCTTAAGTATTGGTAAGTGTGTTTTTTGTCTCTTTTTTCTTAATTATTCTTGAGGGAGGTTATCAACTTTATTCATCTTTTTAAGGAAAAGATTTTTGCTTTGTTAATATTTCTGCTTTGTTTTTATTGTCTTTCATAATCTGTTCTTGAGTATGCTCTTCCTTCTAGTTTCCTTAGGTTCATTTACTGGCTCTTTTTCTAGTTTCTTGAAATATTAATAGATCTTAGAGCATCAATTCTCAACTTTTCTCTTTTATGTAATATGTACATTTAAAGCTACATTCTAGGCATTTTATTGTACTGTAATTTTATCAGCCAATTCAAATTTATTTTATTTCTTCTTTGATCTATAAGTTGTTACAAATTATTGCTTAGGTTCTAAACATTTTGAAATTTTTCTACGTATATGTATTTTTTAATTTATTTATTGTTAATTGGAAGATAATTGCTTTACTGTGTTATGTTGGTTTCTGCCATATATCAACATGAATCAGCCATAGGCATACAAATGTCCCCTCCCTCCTGAACCTCCCTCCTACCTCCCACCCCACCCTACTTTCTATTTATATTTCTTATTCTTGTTTTCTAGCTTAACCTCACTGTCATCAGAAGATATACTATGTATGACTTCAGTCCTTTGGAATTTGTTGATATTTGCTTTATGGTTTGGCATATTACCAATTTAGTAAATGTGGCATATCCTCTGAAGAAATATTCTTTAGTTATTGTGGGGTTGTTCTATATCAGGCAGTTAGATCAAATATGTTAGTGTTTGCGCAAATCTTCTGTACCCTTACAGTTTGTCAGTTGTACTTCTGACCAACTAGATATAAGCAGAGGTTCTTCCAGTTCCTTCCCTTGGGTTCAGTGATTTGCTAATGTGGTGTAGAACTCAACAAACACTTACTTACACTTATTAGTTTATTATAAAGGTTACAAATGAACAGCCTGATGAAGAAATACATAAGGTGAAGTCTGGAAGGATCCCAAGCACAGGAGCTTCTGTTCCCATGCAGCTGGGGTACCAAACCCTCCCAGCACATGGATGTGTTCACCAATCTGGAAGCTCTCCAAAATCTGTACTTTAGGAGTTTTTATGGTGGCTTCATCACATAGGTATAATCGATTATTAGCTCATCTTCCAGCCCCTCTCCCATCTTGAGAGGATGGGTATTAGGGATAAAAGTTCCAAGCTTCTAATCATGGCTTAGTCTTTCTATTTACCAGCTCCTGTTCCCAAGTCCACCAACAGTCACCTCATTAAAACAAAAGATTCTCCGATTACCTAGGAAATTCTAAAGGTTTTAGGAGCCCTGCAGGAATTGAGGACAAAGATCAAATATTAGCAGAAACTGGGACAGAGACCAATACAGAAGGTCCTTGATTTATAATGGTTCAATTTACAATTTTATTTATTTATTTATTTTTTTACTTTATTGTGGTACAAAACCAATAGGCATTCAGTAGAAGCCATTCTTCATTTTGAATTTTGATCTTTTCCCAGGCTAGAGATACAAGATGACATACTCTATAGAGAGCCATAGCTCCCAATCAGCCAGGAGATCACAAGGGTAAATAACTGATACTGTTACACTCATCTGCACTCAATCATTTGGTTTCTCATTTCAGCATCAGTTCAGTTCAGTTCAGTCGCTCAGTCGTGTCCGACTCTTTGCGACCCCATGAATCGCAGAATTTGATTTAGGTCATACCTGAATGGTCTAGCGGTTTTCCCTACTTTCTTCAATTTAAGCCTGAATGTGAGATTTTCTATACATTGCTATAAAACAGGCTGTGTATTAGATGATTTTTTCCCAACTATAGGCAATGTTAAGTGTTCTGAGCACATTATGGGTATGCTAAGCTAAGCTATGACATTAGTAAGTGAGATGTATAGAATGAATTTTCAACTAGTATCTTCAACTTAGGATGGGTTTGTCGGGATGTAACCCCATTGTAAGTTGCTGCTGCTGGTAAGTCGCTTCAGTCGTGTCTGGTTCTGTGCGACCCCAGAGACAGCAGCCCACCAGGCTCCCCTGGCCCTGGGATTCTCCGGGCAAGAACACGGAGTGGGTTGCCATTTCCTTCTCCAATGCATGAAAGCAAAAAGTGAAAGTGAAGTCGCNTTGTAAGTTGCTGCTGCTGGTAAGTCGCTTCAGTCGTGTCTGGTTCTGTGCGACCTCAGAGACAGCAGCCCACCAGGCTCCCCTGGCCCTGGGATTCTCCAGGCAAGAACACGGAGTGGGTTGCCATTTCCTTCTCCAATGCATGAAAGCAAAAAGTGAAAGTGAAGTCGCTCAGTCGTGTCCGACTCTTAGCGACCCCAGGGACTGCAGCCTACGAGGCTCCTCCGTCCATGGGATTTTCCAGGCAAGAGTACTGGAGTGGGTTGCCATTGCCTTCTCCGATTGTAAGTTGAGGATTATCAATAGTTGTGTTTCTTATTATTTCACACTAACATACATTAAATAGTCAATTGTATTTTAAAGAAATTAAAAACCACAAAGAAAAGTTATTTTTTATTTATCATTCTGAAGTTCTTCATTCCATCTGGTACATTCCTTCTGGTATAGAGTTTTCTAAAATATTTTATATCCATGTCTGCTAACAACAAATTATTCTAACTTTTTTTTCCTTAAAAAAATAAAGATCACCTTTATTCTTGCTTTAAGTTGAATGTATTGTTTCACTGGACATAGAATCATAAATTGACAGATGATTTTGTTCTTTAAGCATTTTAATGATGCTCTATTGTCTTTTGGCTTATTTCAGTTCTGACAAGATGTCCATGGATATTTTTATGTTAGTTTCCCTGTAGGAAATGTATTATTTTTCTCAGTCTGCTTTTAAGATTTTGTCTATATCTCTGGTCTTTGGCAATTTTATTATCATGAGGCTTGCTATGATTTTCTTTGTGTTTACCCTGCTTGTGGTTTTTTTGAGCTTATTGAAGCTATGGGTTTACAATTTTCTTTAAATTTGCATGATTTTCAGCAATATTATGTCAACTACATTTTCTGTTCCTGCCATTCTCCCTCTCTCTCCTGGTTCTCCAATCACATGTGTTTTAGACCATTTGATTTTGCATCACACATGACTGAGGTCTGTTCATTTTTTTCAGTGTCTTTTTCTCTCTGCTTCAATTTGGATAGTTTTTTATTTTATTGCTATTTTTTAATTTCACTGAATATTTTCTTCTGCAGTCCTTAGTCTGCTGGCAGTATTTAGTCTGCTGTTAAACTGACCTGGTGAACATATCATTTCAGAGTTTATAATTTTCATCTTCATAGAGTCCATTTGATTCTTATAAAAATATTTTTATTTCTGTCCTCATTCTGTTCATGCTTTCTCTTTAAATTCTTGAGCACATTAAAATAACTCTTTTTAAAATCTTTGTCTAGTTTCATGGGCTTCACTGGTGGCTCAGACAGTAAAGAATCTGCCTGACTGACCTGGGTTCAGTCCCTGGGTTGGGAAGATCCCCTGGAGAAGGGAAAGGCTACCCAATCCAGTATTCCTGCCTAGAGAATTCCAAGGACAGAGGAGCCTGGCAGACTCCTTCGGATTGCAGAGTCAGACACAACTGAGTGACTTGCACTCACTCACTCACTCACTAGTTTCATCATTTTTGAGTCTTATTTTATTTATTTTTTTTCCATTTTACTTTATTTTACTTTACAGTACTCTATTGGTTTTGGCATACATTGACATGAATCTGCCACGGGTGTACACGAACTCCCAAGAGTCTTATTTTATTGACTGATTTTTCTCTTGATTATCAGACTCATTTTCCTGCTTTTTTTGTGTATCTAGCAACTATTTCTAATTTTCTTGAAGAGATCTCTAGTCTTTCCCATTTTATTATTTGCATTGATCACTTAGG
>SJYX01004378.1:4558-32688 GCA_006410675.1 Oreotragus oreotragus
TCACTTTCACTTTTCACTTTCATGCATTGGAGAAGGAAATGGCAACCCACTCCAGTGTTCTTGCCTGGAGAATCCCAGGGACGGGGGAGCCTGGTGGGCTGCCGTCTATGGGGTCTCACAGAGTCAGACACGACTGAAGTGACTTAGCAGCAGCAGCAGCTTTCTCTTCCTTCTAGTCTCTCATTATGGAACTCACTCAATCTGGTTTATACATAATGAACCTCACCAACTCTCTTTCAGTTTAGATGAGCTTACCATCAAATGTAGCTGCAAACAAACATGTTTGGAGTAATCTTAAGAGCAACTAGATATCTTGAATAGCAGCTTTTCTCAATACTTAGATACTTCTCTCCTTATGCTCCATTCTAAGTAACAGGCTTGCTCTTTTTATATTTAATTCAATGCTTAATGATATATAGAAACAACCTACATCAACATACAAACTCTTAGGTACTTTAACAATTTGTTTTTTATTTTAATTTTATTGTTCACCATATTAATTGGCATAAAATACATAGATATTTTTACTTTGGTAAAGTTTCTAATGCAAAACCTATAACTTCATTCAATTATTTTATAAAGAAACAATTAACAGTCATTGAATGCAGTACTAGCTTTCCTCTGATGTGGTTTTTCCATTTTAAAGACAATCCTAATGGTTTAATCCTCAAAGGATAATAAAATTGGTAGGAAAAAGAATGAAAAAAGTTTAGTGTATCAGATTTCAAAAATGTTTTCTGATTTTTTAAAGTAGCATCCTTGCTGCTGCTGCTGCTGCTAAGTCGCTTCAGTCCTGTCTGACTCCGTGAGACCCCATACACGGCAGCCCACTGGGCTCCTCTGTCCCTGGGATTCTCCAGGCAAGAATACTGGAGTGGGTTGCCATTTCCTTCTCCAATTTGGATTTAATATTGATAATCAATGTTTATTGAGTTCAATTATAGGAACAATTTTGGTCATCTTGAAGCTCATAGAGTACACAGCATGCAGTTTGAGCATAGTAGTAGTTGGAGTCACCATGTTTGTTGAACTGTTGATTTTCTCCTCTTGGTTCCCATGTGAGTAAATTGAGATGAAGTATATATTGTCAAAACTTTGTAAATGGGAAATATCCCATGGACAGAGGAGCCTCACAGGCTACAGTCCATGGGGTTACAAAGAGTTAGACAAGACTGTGCAGACGAATGGCAGCAGCCTCTTTGAAAAGGGTCTTTTGAGAGACAGGAGAAATAATTTGGCATAAGTAGGGTTCCAGTAACTCTATCCAAATGCAGTCAATCCTTATATAAATGCTTAAGTAGAGCCTCATAGAGAAGTAATATGTCTCCCAAGAAGTAAAATAGCTCAGTTGAAAAAGCTGTAACTGCTAATCACTTTTATCACAGAGGTCCCAGTCTCAAGGATGGTGATTCAGTCAATAAGATTGGGCCTCTTATTATTAAAATTATTCTCTTATTTTTTTAAATTGAGGTAACACTGGTTTATAACATTGTGTGTTTCACACATACAACACTGTAGCTTGACTTCTGAATATGCTATAGCATGCTCACCATCACACATCTAGGTTATGAAAATTATATTTTATTAAAATTATTTCTCATAGTTCTGGGAAATAGGAAGTTGAAGATCAAGATTAAGTTTCTATTGAGAGCCCTCTTCCTGTTATACAGAAGGCTGCTTTCTTGCTGCAGTGTGCATGGGCTTCTTTGGCATATTTAGAGAGGGAACATAAGCAAGATCTCTGATTCCTTCTTGTGAGGGCACTAGTGGTAATTCCATCTTGAGGGCCTCAACCTCACAACCTCATCTAAACCTAATTATCTCCCAAATTCCCCAGCTCTGAAAGATATAACATCAGGGAATGTAGCTTCAGCATATGAATTTGAGGGAAGACACAATTCATTTCACAGTAATAAATAAAACTCCCTCCTCCAAATCACACTAATTACCCATTTTCCTTGAAATTCTATACCACTTTAAATAATATTATATATTTTGTTTTATTTGATTTTAACAGCCATTATATCAAGCATATAGACCAAGTATCATATTACTATTTTTAATAGGAAGAAAATAATAAAAAAAACCACTAAAACTAAAAAGCTAAATGCTGCTCACCAAATATTGTCGGTAGGAACTATTTTCTGTAATTTATCACATCATTATAATCTTACTATACCACATCACTACAACATATCTTCAAATCCCGAAAGAAAGGACTACTTACTGGTATGGAATACAGAGTATAGGGACAATGGAAATAAAAACTTTTTTAGTTTTGGCATTTCTGTTGGTTTACCCTCAAAGCACTCAAAGATAATTGTTCTACAAACTAAGTAGTAATTAGGTTTCTGGTGAACCAAAATGCTAGCTTCACTTCAATTTGATAATAAAATAATGGTAATAACCCTTGACCAAACTAAATTAAGTTATATTAATATTGACATTGATTGATTTATCTAAAAGTTATGGTCAGAATAGTTCTCAGTAAATCTGTTTGAAATACATGCAAAAATACCCTAAAATGTATTTTGTGCACTTTACTAATGTATATTTGCCCCAAGTAAGAGGGAAAACTGCTGTAATGGAGACAATTTGAAATTTAAACAAGAAAATTATCTTTTAATTAAATGCCTGCAATGAAATCCAGCAGGCTAAACATACTGAAGAGGTGCTTTTAAATAGTATGCATGTCTTTAAGTACAGGGACCTGCATCTGCATGTACTCCATCCACTTTTTCTCAAGGTTCATCATTGGAACCCTTTGTTCTCTTGTGCTATTAGAATAATTTACAGTGCTGCCTATAGATTTAATACATGCATACAGCTTAGTATTTTTAATATCAGTATTATTCTTGTTAGTGTATGCATTTTGCTTTAGAGAAATATATAAGATAGTCAAAAATGGAACTGTTCACTTGCTACAATCGAGACAGATCACTGTGATATGACATAACCCTGTGATTCTTGTCTTCTCAATGACTTTAACACCAACGCATTACAAGTAACTGTTCTGCCTGACAGTAAGCAGTAATTCAGTTTCCAATTCAGCTAAAACCATAGCTTCACCTCAATTTTAACAGCTGAAATTCTTATGTCTTGTATGGGTCATATCTGGTCACTTTAAAAAACTGCTTAAATTCAGTTACTATGGATTGGATATCATATATTGTACCGAGGATGAGATGGCTGGATGGCATCATGGACTCGATGGACGTGAGTCTGAGTGAACTCCAGGAGATGGTGATGAACAGGGAGGCCTGACGTGCTGCGATTCATGGGGTCGCAAAGAGTCGGACACGACTGAGTGACTGAACTGAACTGAGGGTGAACTGAAAAATATGTGGGGAAAACACCTTTTCAAAAGACTTCTTTTCAAAATTTCCAAAGAACATTTTATATTGAGACTCTTTACATTTATCTTGCAATAGATGGGAGAATTTCTACTGACACTTAACAAACTGCATTTCAATTACACAGATTTCCTTTGGTTTTTACATCAGGATCACAAAAATAGGCTTCTTTAAAACTTTACAATCATATACAACTAAAGGGAGGCTTCTCAGGAGGTGCTGGTGGTAATGAACCTATCTGCCAATGCAGGAGACCTATGAGAGGCCAGGTTCAGTTCCTGGATTAGGGAAGATCCCCTGGAGGAGGGCTTGTCAACTCACTCCAGTATTCTTGCCTGGACAATCTCATGGACAGGGGAGCCTGGCAGGATACAGTCCACAGAGTCGCATAGAGTTGGACACAATTGAAGCGACTTAGCATGCACATATGCATGTATCACTAACGGATTTGCCAGACCAAGTTGGCAGCTTATCACAGAAACACATATTTGGATACAGAAATTTAATATGCCACAAACCATTAGAAAACAAAGCTAGTGCACTATTTTCATATCTAAGTGCTTTTTAAAGAAATAACTTTAACATTTACTTAGGTAAATTCTTAGTTACAATTGTTACTTTACTTTTTTGTTAACTTACCAAATTCTTACACAACTTTTTGTGCTAAATTCATTTATTAGTCATCTCTCCCCATGATAGATAAGGAAACTGAGGCACAGATAGACTCAGGAAATTTTAAAAATTCATTCAGATGGTAAGTGACAAAATCAAAATTCAAAGACAGGCTCTTTGGTTCTGGAGATTTCTCCGTGTACTCATATTTACACACTGCTGTAACTCTCAAATTGAAACAAATCATAAATGGTAGATATTTCACAGGGAAAATCAGTAATTCTAAGAATCACATCATCCGTCTCCACAAGAGCTCACTTTCCTTGTAATGCCTTTATCTCTCTAATATAATACACTTTGAGTTTTCCTGAATATAAACCTAAGCAAAGCACTGTACTGGTGACAGATTTAGAATAAAATATAAGGACTTACTCATATTTCTTAGCTTATAGATGAAAAGGTAAGCATCTTTTCAAAATAGTGATTACAGTAATAAATTCTATGAGAATTCATAATGGTTGGAGCTGACACTTTCATCCAAGATGGAGTATTAAGGACTCTCTTGCTTGAAACAATCAAAGGGGAAAAAAATCCAACACAAATATTGATATATTATACAGTTTTCAAGACATTGGGAGAGGAAGGGGAGTGATCCCTGAGAAATGAGAACCAAAATAGTGAGTTTCACACTGCAAATAAGAAACAAAGTGCTACATTCCACATTCTTTCAGCATACTGAGAGTATGCCTAGGACATAGCAAAGGAAGGAGGGTCCAGTTGGAGTTGCAAAGATTCCCTGAACTAGGGACATTTTGCTGAAAGTATTCAGTTTAGGGGAGAAAACTAATACAGCAACATGGAATGAATCTTGAAATAATTATCAGGAGTGAAGGAAGGTAGTCAAAGGATTATAGTATATAATTTCACTTACATAAAATTTTGGAACAAGCATACTTATTTTGACAGCAGATCACCAATTACCAGGGAGGTTCAGTGCACAGAAGATGCATAGGGAAGGATTACACACAGGCATTTGGCAACTTTTGGGGGTGATGGATATATTCGCTACCTTAATTTTAGTCATGTTTTCACAGGTGTATAAATATGTCACTAATTACCAAATTGTACACTCAAAATATGTGTAATGTATTGTATTCAATTATACCTCAAGACAAATATTAAAACATTTCTGGTATGAGCATAATGTTTTAGGAAAGTTGGATCTGAGAAATGGTCCTTGTTAAGGGCACGTTTGTGTCTCCTCAAAACTCCTGTGTTGAAACCCCAACCCTTAAAAGGACAATGGGGCCTCTGGGAAGTAATTAGTTATGAGGATGAAGCTCCATGATGAGGTTATAGTGTCCTTATAAAGAAAGGAAAAAAAAAAAGTTTTGTCTTTCTCTCGTATCTCCATATGAGGACACAGCCAGAAGACCGTCACCAATAAATCAGGAAGAAGGCATTCACCAGAATCCAACCATGCAGGCATGCTGATCTTGAAATCCCAGCCTCCAGAACAGTGAGAAATAAATGTCTGTTCTTTAATTCATCCAGTCTATGGTAATTTGTTATAGCAGTCTAAGCTGATTAAGATAGTTTTCATTGAATGATGGCATTTAATAAAAGAAAATAAAAAGGAAAGGCTATGCTCTGCTTGGTGAATGTTACATGCAAGCAACAGTATATTGTTTTAAAGGTCTGTAACTTGATTAATTTGGCTTGAATATTAGTTAATTTGGGTCATATGAGAGACAGAACAGAAGGCGTTTGAGATTAAATATCATTGTGGAATAACTGCAATTATCTACAGACACTGTTTTCTGTTGCTGCATAACAATGACCACAAATCTCATGCTTAGAACAATGCAAATTTATTATTTCACAGTTTCCATGGGTCAGGAATCAGCATGAGTGTATTAGTTACCTATTATGGCTACAATAAATCACCAGAAACTTAGTTGCTTAATACAACACAAATTTATATTCATTATGTTTATGGAGATCAGAAATCTGAAGTCCATTTCACTAAACTAAAGCTGAGGTGTCAGGTGTTGGCAAGGCTGTTTCCTGCTACATGCTTTCAGGGGAGATTCCATTACCTCTTTTTTGAGTTTCTGTTGCTTCCTGTATTCCTTGGTTTGTGGCACCTTCCTCTATTCTCAAACTGTATCACTCCACTCTCTGTTTCCACTTTTGCACTATCTTCTGATCTCTTGATTTTCTTGCCTCTCTCTCCTAAGAACCTTTGCATCTAGTGCCCACTGGGGTAATCTTTTAAAAACATTTCCTTTTGTTTATCAGTTTATTTATAGAATATCACCCTCCAAAATGCAAAATAAACTTGAAGTCAGCACAGCATTGTGAAAAGAATGCACGCAGGACACATGGTCTGCCCCGGGGCTGCTGACTATTTCTTGCTGGAAGATGAAGTCATCCCTAACTAATGCTGAGCCTGCTGCCTATTTCTTCTGATAAGAGCTTCTGCTTACACGCTTCTGTTCTGTCCCTTAATAGTGAACTTAGCTTATGGTGTTCTTTCTTCCTTTTTTTCCACTTCTTCAACTAAATGAGGCATTTGGGACTTTTGACTCACTCTTCTGAAAATGTTTGTGTGTGTGTGTGATCTCATCATTGATTTATTTGGCCATGCATTTGACAATAGACAGCTCCCACTGGATAATGTGGGCCAATCTCCCATTTTAAGATCCTTAACTGAATTACTCCTACAAAGTGATTTTGCATTTAGGGTAATATCATAGGAGAAGAAATGGAAAACCATTCTAGTATTCTTGCCTGGAAAATCCCTGGACAGAGAATCCTGGCGGGCTGTAGTCCATGGGGTCACAAACAGGTGAACACAACTGAGTGGACAACACACATAGGCTCCAGGGATTAACACATATTATCTTTGAGGAGCTGTCATTCAGCCTACCACAATGGATTTGCTAGGTCCTGTGTTCAGGTCTGAACAGGCAGAATTCGTGGTGATTGCTAGGGTGTCCACTCTTCCAAGAGGCCACAGGTCTTGTTGCAACCTCATTTGGGTTGTTGACAAAATTAAGACTCGGGTTTCTCACTTGCTTCCAGCTGCCAGAGTCAGTATCAGCAGGGGAGGCCATCCTTGTGACCTGGAAGCATGACTCTGTCACATGAGGCAGCTCAGTTTTTGAAACCAGCAAGAGAAAACTTTTTCTGTTGTTATGACGACTGGTAACTTACATCACCTTAGTTTTGTGGTACTCAGCATTTTCCCTCAGTTAAGTAAGTTATGAAAAACCCTTTGAATATTTCAGTATATATAGCATTTTCCCTGAGTTAAGTAAGTTATGAAAAACCCTTTGAATATTTCAGTATATATTTTAGGAAAAATCAGAAGCCTTTTGTAAGGTACTTTCAACATTTAAATATGTTTACCTCTTGTTTAAAGTCTCCACACATGCTAACAAATAAACAATGAAAACGTTTCCAAAGTGGAAAAACACATCAGCGTAAAGCAGTAGCAGTTTCAAAGTAGACAAATAAGAGTTACATTGATGATGCTCACTGCTCTTTTCTCCCATTTCTAAATGAAAAGTGGAAAAAATCCTAGTCTGCAGGTGTTCAGTATAAATAAAATACTGATATGTTTTTGCTCTCTATAGAATTTATACTTCTTCAGGGCATTTTATTACAAAATGTACATTATTGAATTTTCTGTTACTTTTAGAAGAATGGATAAAATATGACAAAATAACCTTATTTTAAGTCATTGTCATTGGTTCAAAAAAAGCATAATGAAATACATCCTCATGTCCATGTTTAATTTTACAGAAACCACAAAGAGAAATTATCAAGAGAAAAATATCAAGCATGATTCAAAACACAAATTTGTATATAAATAATAAGGGGAAACAACAAAAGTGAGCTCTATCTCTCTGGCTACCAAACAAAATGATGAATCTATTCTCTCACTTTTAATTAACCTTTGCCTTTAAAGGGTTTATTGGAAGCTAGGTAGGATAATAACTCTACAGTTTACTCCTTTCAGCATGATATTCCTATATAGAATTTTTTTTATTACAACCATATCTAAATCTATACTGATTGAATATAGGCCTTATTTGATATCTCATTTATATGCTCTACTGGATTTTAATTACTATTTTGCATACATATTACATGTCAAAATAAATTATGAACTAAAGGGAGAAATTTTATTTGTTTTTTTTTCACTAGTGTCCACATACATGCTTTGAATACTACCAAAAATAATTTATAATGATTCTGAAGGCAATTTTAATACATTTTATTATTTCACACAGTTTTAAGCGTTTTGTAATAGAGGCACACATTTTCATTGATAGAAGTTCAGACATACCAACTTGCACTCAATAATATACATAGAAATGTATATGTGTGTTATATATGGTATATCTTCTGGAGAAGGAAATGGCAACCCACTCCAGTATTCTTGCCTTCTTGCTGGGATATCCCATGGACAGAGGAGACTAGCAGGCCACAGTCCACAATGTTACAAAAGAGTAGGACCTGACTTAGTGACTAAACAACAGCAAATGGTATATCTGCTAAACGCCTGCACATAGTAATTGATCTATAATTGGCAACTATAACTACACTTATAGATCAACTCATCTAGGATTTAATTAAGGTTTTTATATCTAAAACACAGTAAGAATAATGGTGCTACATCCTGTTGGATTCTGTGTTCAGTAGTTGATGTTATTTTTTTTATGATCTAAAGAGTATAAATTAGCCCTATATTCCCAAACCAAGCAAAAATTTTTGTAGCCCATTGGTCTTCTATAAGCAAACAGAAGGGGAAACAGCACAGTTTCATTATAAATTTCAACTTATGGTGATAACAATAGTGTGTGCATCAAAAAGTACCTGCATTAATGTACTTTAATGAGAAATTTGGGAGACGGCAATGGCAACCCACTCCAGTACTCTTGCCTGGAAAATGCCATGGGCAGAGGAGCCTGGAAGGCTGCAGTCCCTGGGGTCTCTGAGTTGGACATGACTGAGCGACTTCTCTTTCACTTTTCACTTTCACGCATTAGAGAAGGAAATGGCAGCCCACTCCAGTGTTCTTGCCTGGAGAATCCCAGAGACGGGGGAGCCTGGTGGGCTGCCGTCTATGGGGTCACACAGAATCGGACACGACTGAGCTGCTAAGCGACTTAGCAGCAGCAGCAGCAGCACGAATAAGAAATTTATATTGACACAAACTTTAAACTCTCTGAGAAAATATTTTTGGTTTACAGTAATTACATATTTTATTTTCCACTCAAGGCCATAGGGGTGAGGGGGTACACCACCCTGGTGGGATAAAAGACATGATGCCACCCCAGTGGGCTGAGAGGACAGAGCACTGATCCAAAGAGTTATTCCAGAACCCTGAAATTGAATGGAAATTCCCCTGATAGTTCTGGATCTTTCTTATTGGGTCAGAAGGTAAAGAATCTGCCTGCAAGGCAGGGGACTTTAGTCCGAACCCTGGGTTGGGGAGATCCCCTGGAGAAGGAAATGGTAACCCACTCCAGTCTTCTTGCCTGGAAAATTCAATGGATAGAGGAACCTGTTGGGCTATAGTTCATAGGGTTGCAGAGTCAGACGTGACTGGGCCACTTTCAGTTTTCTGGTCTTCCTTGGGATCATTAACCCTTTTTCCTTTTCTGATTTCTTCAATTTGAAGTGAAAATGTGTATCTTATGCCTATCTCAGCATTGTATTTTAATAATAAAGACTTTATCTGGTTCACAGTATCATAGGTGAGAGACATTTTCCTTCAGGATGAATCAGATCTCAAGTCTCAGTCATAGCTGATGTGCATGATATTTAGAGGGGATTTTGGACTTAGATTTATTTCTGGAATAGGTTAAGGCTTTGGGGCCTTTTGGGATGAGGTAAACATACTTAGCATTTGAGAAGGTGTAACATTTAAGGTGTCAAAGGGTAGAGTATGGTGGACTTAATTGTATCCCTCTAAAATTCCTTTGCTGAAGTTCTAGCTCCTAATGCAGCAGAATGTGAACATATTTGGAGATAACAGAGGTATTTAAATTAAAGTGAGGTCATTTTTGTAAACCTTAATCTAGTAGGTTTAGGAGGAGGAAATTTGAACAGACATGTACAGAGGGAAGATGATGTGAAGATACAGGGAGAAGACAGCCATCTATAAGCCAAGGACGGAGGCCTGGAATATGAGCCTTCCCTTTTGCCTATCAACAAGAGGCAAGCAGGCTGACACTTTGATTTTGGGTTTAGAATCTTTGGAAATATAATAAAATAAATGTCTCTTGTTTAATCCATTCAGTCTGTTATGCTCTGTTATGCTCTTTTATGGTGGCCCAAGAAAACAGACAAATCAACTGACTCAAACACTTCCTGAAATATCTCCTATTATTGACTAGGAAAAAGAAACAGTAAATCTGGTCAAGCACAGTGGGCCTTGTGATTCTATTGTATAATAAATGTAATAATATTTATTCATATCTTTTAATTACTTGTTCATAATAGAAATTGTAGAGGCACATATCCTTATGAATAGATTTTGAGCTTCTTCAGGGGAAGAAGCTCTTATTTAAACTCTTATTTATATTTATATATAATATAGCATATTATAATAATATGCATCTATGGTATTTCATGTTTGAATAAAATAATATGTATTAATTAATTCATATTAGACTATTAACTCTATGGTCATGTATGGATGTGAGAGTTGGACTGTGAAGAAGGCTGAGCACCAAAGAATTGATGCTTTTGAACTGTGGTGTCGGAGAAGACTCTTGAGAGTCCCTTGGATTGCAAGGAAATCCAACCAGTCCATTCTGAAGGAGATCAACCCTGGGATTTCTTTGGAAGGAATGATAAAGCTGAAAATCCACCTCATGCGAAGAGTTGACTCATTGGAAAAGACTCTGATGCTGGGAGGGATTGGGGGCAGGAGGAGAAGGGGACGACCGATGATGAGATGGCTGGATGGCATCACCGACTCAATGGACGTGAGTCTGAGTGAACTCCGGGAGATGGTGATGAACAGGGAGGCCAGGCGTGCTGCGATTCATGGAGCCGCAAAGAGTCTGACAGGACTGAGCAACTGAACTGAAATGATTAACTCTATTTGGCCAAACATAATAGTTTAACACATCCAAGTTAAATAAAAACAACTTCTAAAGTGTTTTTTGTTGTTGCTGTTGTTAAATTCTTAACTCTTATCTAAGCAGCTAAACTTAAGAGAAGAGAAACAAGTAAATACATAAATACAGAGGCATTTGATATTCTTCCTTGAAAAGTTATACACCTCACAGTTGGGCTTGGCTCTATTTTCAAAAGTTTATAACTATGCTGTTCTCATGTTTTTCTCTTTTTGAAAAAAGAAATCATGTTTGTATCCATTCTGTTTGTATCTGAAATAATTTACTACATTTATCAATTTAATTCCAATTAGCTTTCCTTAACCTAAAACATCATTCTTTATTACTATAAAAGTTTCATTTTTTATTTTAAAGAGTTTTAAATATTTCAAGACATATTTTGCAAAAAGTAACTATTTAGGAAATATCATGCTTTATCTTAATAAGAACATTAATTTGAAGATTGAAAATAAAGCTGGATATATAATGAGGTTTCATGAGTACATGGGCTTCCCTGGTGGCTCAGAGATTAAAGCATCTGCCTCCAGTGCGGGAGACCCAGGTTCGATCCCTGGGTCGGCAAGATCCCCTGGAGAAGGAAATCGCAACCCACTCCAGTATTCCTGCTTGGAGAATCCAATGGATGGAGAAGCCTAGTAGGTTACAGTCCACACGGTCACAAAGAGTCGGACACGACTGAGCGACTTCACCTTCACCTCATGAGTACATACATAACTTTGTAATAAAGTAACACCCAGAAGACAAACAATTTTGGGAAATCAGAGAAATACTGATGAGAAAAGAATCAACATAATGCCTTATCTGTATGTCAAGTAAACTTAAATAGAAAAAATTTTTGGTGTCTAATTTTTTAATTTACTTTAAAATTTGATATAAATATACCAAAACCTTAACTTATAGAAACCATACATTTAATTATGAAAGACAGTAGACCTTTAACATAAATTCTTTGGAACTCCGTGGACTGCAGCCTGCCAGGCTCCTTTGTCCATGAACTCCTCCAGGTATGACTACTGGAGTGGATAGCCATTTCCTTCTCTAGGAGATCTTTCTGACCCAGGGATGGAACCTGGGTCTCCTCCATTGGAGGTAGATTCTTTACCACTGAGCCATCTGGGAAGCCCTTAACATAAACAGATGTCTGTTTAGTAAAGAGCTGCAAATAACTCTCTAAAATAGTTTGCTCAGACAAACATTCCTTGAGTGGATTAGCAAACTTGTTAGACGCCTCTCTGTCTCCCTAACTGGGGAATGTTTAGAATGAACTTAAGTATTCTACCAAACATAGCAAGAACTGTGCACTTCAACACAAAATCATGTGGGTAAACCATGTGAAAGTGAAAAGTGAAAGTGAAGCCACTCAATTGTGTCTGACTCTTTGCGACTCCATGGACTGTGGCCTACCAGGCTCCTCTGTCCATGGGATTTTCCAGGCAAGAATACTGGAGCGGGCTGCCATTTCCTTCTCTAGGAGATCTTCCCATCCCAGGTATTGAACCCATGTCTCCCACATTGTAGGCAGATGCTTTACCATCTGAGCCATAAACCATGTAATTTAACACAAAAACATGTGGATAAACCATGACACCATCCTTATGGCAGGAAGCAAAGAAGAACTAAAGAGCCTCTTGATGAAAGTGAAAGAGGAGAGTGAAAAAGTAGGCTTAAAACTCAATATTCAGAAAACTAAGATCATGGCATCCAACCCTATCACTTCACAGCAAATAGATGGATAACAATCGAAACAGTGACAGACTTTATTTTTGGAGGGCTCCAATATCATTGCAGATGGTGGCTGTAGACATGAAATTAAAAGGCACTTGCTCCTTGGAAGAAAAGTTATGACCAACCTAGACAGCATATTAATAAGCAGAGACGTTACTTTGCCAACAAATGTCCGTCTAGTCAAAGTTATGGTTTTTCCAGTAGTCATATATGGATGTGAAAGTTGGACTGTAATGAAAGCTGAGCACTGAAGAATTGATGCTTTTGAACTGTGGTGCTGGAAAAGATTCTTGCTAGTCCCTTGGACAGCAAGAGGATCAAACAAGTCTATCCTAAAAGAAATCAGTCCAGAATATTTATTGGAAGGACTGGTGCTGAAGCTGAAACTCCAATACTTTGGCCACCTGATGGGAAGAACTGACTCACTGGAAAAGACTCTGATGCTGGGAAAGATCGAAGGTGGAAGGAGAAGGGGACAACAGAGGATGGGCTGGTTGGATAACATCACCAACTCGATGGACATGAGTTTGAGTAAGCTCCAGGAGTTGGTGATGGACAGAGAAGCCTGGCATGCTGCAGTCCATGGGGTCATGAAGAGTCAGACATGACTGAGCAACTTAACTGAACTGATGTGGATAATGTAAGAGCATCCATTTGTTTTTTCATTCATATATATAATTAGCATATACAACAATTATCCATACTATATAAATAATTCATATATGATATATAGCAATGTATGACATAAAATAATCTATACATATTCATAAGCTAGCACTTTATTTAACAATTTAATAAAAATATATTTATTGAGTGTCTGTTATAAACATGAGAATATAAGACAGATTTGGGAAGTAATAGGGCAGATGCTATAGTACTTGATGACTGATTACACATAGGAGTTGAGCAAAAGGAGTAGTGTAGCATAATTAAAGGTTTCTTAGCTCAGGGACCAAGCAGACAATAGAAACAGCTACCACAGTAGAAAATATTGGGAAATAATTTCAGAGGACAGAAATAGAAAACTCACAAAAAAATTTAATTTTGGATATATTGCATTTAAGTGGCTACTTACAATATATTATACTAATTTAATGGTACTAGAAGTTATGGATGTGTAAGAACACTTATATTAATCTATATTGGTTTGTAGTCTGTATTCAGATAACTATTTCCAGGTATGATGTCTTTTATTAGCTGACATGGAGGACAAGTTTATTTAAGATCTCGTATCCCCTCAAGTGTTTTCTAGCTTAACACGGGAAGTAAAACTTTTGCAAAATATTGAAGTAAATTTCTAAACAGTCATTTAAATCAGTAGCTTTAGCAGAGCCTTATATGATATAGGAGAGAATTCAAACTACTGAACAGAATAAGATCCATTTGCTAATTCATGATCACATAATTTTATAAGCCTCAGTTTACCATATATAAAATACAAATAATAATTTTTTCCCAGAACTAAGTAGCTGAATATATAAATGTAAATTCCTAATACAGTGTTTTACACATGTTAGATTACTTCCCTTCCACTCTTCTTTTGTGTCTGAATCAAGTAAGACACGTGAATATCTTTTTAGAAAGATGACTATTAAGACACAGCCAAAAATATCAATTATGAAAAGATTCAGTTTCTTTCCAACTGGTCATTATCCACATAAAACAAATTATATTTTAAAACTTGAGTATTCGAATAACTAAAAAACATAGCCAACTAAAATTATACCTAGAATGTATCTTGGTTTTCAGATAAATATATAACTTTAGAGGATTAACTTAACTAGTTCTGTAAGATTAACATGAAATTCAATGGTAAATTGCCAAATCACAATGTTGCTTTGTGTTTAGTGATGTGACCCAATCCCTCTTATTAAACTCAAATATAAGCTTAGTTTAATGCTTTAAAAATAGTTTGGTACATTTACCATGGTTACAAAAATATTCTTGCTGATGTATTCCAATGAGGAGCCTGTGAAGTGTCATCTCTGCTTGGTTACAGTGTTGACACTTGCTAGAAGAATATCTAATTTGCTCACAGATAATTTATCAGACTTGGACTGATTTACCTCTTTCATGGGTTGTTTTGGCAGATCAAAAAGTGGGCTGGCTTGCTTGGTGTCTGGCTTGAGTCATTGATGGATATGTAAGAGATAATGAATAAAAAGCAGCCAGAGCCTGTGAATTTTGTGATTGGAAAAGTTCCAAGCAGTCTTTGGCACAGATGTCCTCTTAATCAAGGGTGTTAGCTTTGGAAAGCCAGGGAGCTGGGATTGGGGACCATCACAAGACGAATATGTAGTGAAGAAAGCTTGTGCCTTTCACTTTAAGAGTAAATGCAAAAATTTTAGCTTCTCCTATTACTGGTCCACTCCAGAGGTTCTTTGAAGTATACTTTCAACTGCTTTCTGTATATTTTAGGAGAACAACCTTAAGTCATAAAGGAAGCACTGATAAAATTAGGGAAAAAAATGGTTTTACTGGGATGTTAGTCTCCAATATATTTTAAAATAAATTCTCTATGTGTAACTCAAAATTTTGAATTCTGAATAATACTCAGTAACCAGCCTCTCTAGTAATAATTTCTTTTAAATTAATCCCATTATATTTTTTCTTATCCTTTTACCTCTACAGGGAGGAAAATTGAATGAGTATGGCCTGTGGATCCAGATGAACTAACATTCAAATCCCAGCTCCAAAACTTATTCATCAAGAAAACTGAATCAAACCCCCTTCTCTCACAAAATATCTTTTTACCATAGTAAAATGAAGATAATGCCATCCTCACAGAAGAGTTGAAGGATAAAGAAAATGTATGTACATCCTCAGGATCAACTTAAAAAGTCCTAATGTTGAAGAGTATTTGCAATTTTCTATCATAACACGTGTGGGTTTGTGCGTACATGCACATGTGTGAGAAAAAACAAATGAGAGTGAGACAGTAATAGAGATAATCTATATAAAGATGGAAAAGATGCCTATTTTAGAAAACACATAGCATGCATTTTACAAAAGACAGCGAAGACTATAGTATATTCTTCTTCATTAAATGTCTCTGTACTAAAATTTAATTGAATAAAGGCTGGTGGAAGAGAAACTTGAATAAATTTAAGAAACACTAAATTCATTGGCATCAAAATAAAGCCAAACATCCATACATAAAAATTTAACAATGTAAACTTGACACCTGAAAAAATATTCCCAGGGTTAATTTGACAACCATATAAGAAAAGAGGCACCTACTATATTCAAAATGAGCAAAGATGACCTATTTTCTTATATTTGTCACTAACATCCTCACTGCTGTTAAGCTTGTTAGTGACAAATAACAAGGGAAAGGTCACACAGCCTTATGTGATTTGAGTCAGCCCAGTTTTGAAATTACATATCTACCAATGTTGAGTACAGGATCTCTAGGAGGCTTCTTTCCTACCAAACACAAGTCTTTTATTTCTATATTTTCAAAACTTTAAATATTCTCCTGCATAGTATACAACAGAATGTATTATTTACAGTGACATACACTGATACCATTAGTTTTCTACTCAATAAAATCTAAATTGATTTTAATAAAATACAAAGATCAGTTAAATGTCTGAATAACTAGTTCAATTAAAACAGTTACTACTGCAAAACAAAAACTAAATGAAACAAAAATAACCTCTGTTAAAAGAACAGTATGAGAGCCTTTTTTATTTCTCCCAGTATTAAATACATAATATAGCCTGGAGGGAAAGAGAAAGTATATATACATTTCCAGAGAACACACAGCTAGGAAGCAGTTTAGCTATGAGGGATTACAATGTAGTCATGCTTATTTCTAAAATCAAGGCTCTTTTCTCTACATCATTCTGCATTCTGATTACCTCATACAGAAGACAAATTATAAAATGATTTAAAAAGGTGAAGGAAAACAATCACAGTTGAAGCAATTTCCTTGTGAATTTTGTGGAAATAATACCAGCTTTCAATACAGATCATCAAAATAGTATAATGGTTTTAATAAAAGGTAATGTCTATTTTTTATTGTGTCCTCAAATTAATGCAATAGAGTTTTCTTACAAAACAGATAAAACGAATGCCAATTCTCCATTTATTTATTTATTTATTACTTGATTATATATGGCCCCGAAACTTTAAAATAAATGTTTATTGAACAATAATGTATTCATTTTTTGTGTTGCCTAAGACTTCAATGTTAATATTAAATCCCTTCTCCAGAGGATCTTCCTGATCCAAGGATCAAATCCAGGTCTCCTGCATTGCAGGCAATTTCTTTACCCCCTGCTTCACCGGGGAAGCCCTAAAGTTAGGCTACATTAACAGTTGTCTAAGTAAAAAGTCATGAGTGTTGAATCTTAGGTCATCATCAGAAATTTTAAAAAGTGGCCAGAGTATTACAATGTTAACACAGCATCCTTAACTTAGAAAAACAACAATAACAAAGAAAATCCATGACAGTATGAAAGTGTACCAGTTTTCAAAACCATATTTCTCTTTACCTCATGATATTATGGTAATGATTCAGTTGAATTGTAAAGTCCTTATAGGAAATTAAGTTGGTGTGACTAAACAATGTGCTATTTTTTTTCATTTGGCAAACACTTTAGAGGACTTTATTTTGAACAAGGCATTGTTCCAGGCCGTGAGGATATAGTGGTCAAAAAAAAAAAAAAAAAAACACAACTCTGTTCTCAAGGAAATTCCATTCTCATGATAATCTTTGACAGTATACTTCTCAAGATTCAAGTTTCCATCGCACATTCTTCTCTTCCTATGATATAAATCTAGAGTTGTGCCCTTTAAAGTGGTTATTAAGGTTAAATGAAATCATAAGGATGGGTCCCTAATTTGATAAGACTGGTATCCTATTTAGAAAATGAAGAGACACCAGATATTCCCCTGTCCTTCTGCATGCACACAAAGGAAAAGTCAGTTGAGGACACAGAGACAAGATGGTTATCTAAAAGTCAGGAAGAGGGGTCTCACCAGAAACCAGCATCTTGACAGCAGACTTCCAGTTTCCAGAATAGTGAAAAAGCTTTATTTCTTGTTTAACTCACAAGGTCTCTAGGCCAAGAAGTCTAATTTACAATAGACCAGCTAAGGACTGTGCTTTTATATTCTTCTGAATGATCTGTTATCTTAAAATAATCTATTTTAGATGTGAAATGGAAATAAGTTTCACAAATCCTGTTAACATATCAATTGTAATCTTAAGAAAACTGGTAATACATCAATAATTTAGAGTACACTGTATTAACTAGAGAAACCTTTGACTTCATGATCATCTTGGCTTTTACCATAAGTGAAGATACCAGTGTTTTGTGATGCTATAGTTACATATGCAGTTTTTTAACATGTAAAGAGAGGCCACAAGTTTAGAAGACAATATAAATCCAGAAGCAAGCACATAAAGTCTGACTGACAAAAAGCACATAATTATTATGAATGTCATGTATTCATATAGTTTAACATAAATGAAAAAGAGTAATGTCACATACATATCTCACTTATATCCCCAAACCTAAAGTCATAAAAATATTAACATAAATATCCTACTTTGTACTCCAAGTTTCTTATATACCTTCCCTTCAAGAAAATTACAATTGCCATTTTATTATTATTCACATGATTCTTTTACTATTGCCTGTCTCACCATTAGACAATAAGATCCAGACTTAATTTCTCTGTTTTCTTTCCATTATATCCAATTTAAAAAAAATTTTTAATGTAAACTAAATGCAAAATATTCTAAATACCTAACTTCTCTATCTTCCATTGGTCCTGACAGTTTTGTGTTATGGAGAATGAACTGAGAAGCTTCATTCATTTTCTTTCATAATGAAAGTAGTATCAAATTATATTCACTTTAATCATTTATGAGTAAAAATAGATACACTTACGAAATTCAAATACTATGTTAAAGACAATCAATCTAGTCTTCAAACTGGCTAGGAATACATTAGTAGTACTGATTGTCAAATACTTTGGAGTATAAAGTTGTTCTTTAATATTGTAAGGGTAAAAGGCTTTATTAAAATTCCTTTTAATGTAGAAGAGATGATTCCAATGCTATGAGCCATTCCTTGAGGTGATTCTCTACCTTATCAGATTTGATGACAACCTGGTGATAGGGTGACAAACAACAACTATAATGAAGGTCTTGATCTTCGTCCCCACTTTTACCTCCTTTCCAATATTTAACTGCAAGCTTCCTGATAGTGATTAATTGCCTAATCAGGACATTCATCACAATTAAATGATGCTATAGTCCATGTACCTCAACGTTAGGAACAGACTTTTTCTTTAGCAACTTTTCCTACCAGCTAACAACCACAAGAACTGTCTCTAGAGAAGTTTGGGAAGAGATGACAAGGGAGAATTTCTGTGATGAGATCATTCTCTCAAAATCAGTATGCAGAGCACATGGAACCCAAAGGGTTTATTAATCAATTCACTATTCTTGAAAACAAAAAGTGTTGTCTGTATATTGACAATTGGGCTCAACACAGAGAACATAAATTAGTAAGCCAAAGAGATGCCAAGCACAATTTCAGGAAATTCATATTCTAACCACAAAGGAGGAAAATAACCACACACTTGTAAAGGGAAGTGGAATTGCAACCAAATCAACATTTATGATGACAAAGGCAATAGCATGGGCAAAAACTGTCATTAAATGACTGAATAAATGAATCAGTGAATGTAACAGTGGGTAAAAGAGACTCAAAGTAGGCTCGTTGAGCGGGAGTAGACTGGCCGTGTAGGAGGCTATAAGAGGAAGTGGAGACTGAGTTTATCGCAGGTTCTTTCTAACTGAACCTTGGAAAAAGGGAAAGACATTGGAGGTCAGTGTCTGTTCACACACTTTAAAGTGTAAGGGGTATATCATAAAGTGTAAGAGAGAAGGGAAATATAAAGTGTAAGAGAGAGGGAAAGGGAAAGTGAAAGTCACTCAGTCCTGTCCGACTCTTTGTGACCCCACGGACTATACAGTCCGTGGAATTCTCCAGGCCAGAGTACTGGAGTGGGTAGCCTTTCTCTTCTCCAGGGGGTCTTCCCAACCTGGGAATCGAGCCCAGGTCTCCTGCATTGCAGGCGGATTCTTTACCAGCTGAGTCACAGGGGAAGCCCAAGAGAGAAAGGGGAATACTAAATTTGTGTTTTGAAAAAATAATTCATGCAGCACCGTAGAAAAAGGGAAACTTAGGTGAAGGGAGTGTAGGGAGACTTAGGTGGATATGGGAAAACAGTTATTAAGCATTTTGAAGGGTTGCCTACTCAATGCATCATATGGACTTGGAATAATAATTGTTTGTTAAATGCTAAAATAATTTTTATGCCCTTCTTTACAGGTAAAGTTGAATTAGCTGCTACTAATAGCTTTATAAATACAGTGGCTAAATTAACAGCTATTTCACATATTGTTTATCATTTAAAGATGCGAAAACTAAGCTATCATAATTGTCTGTCTCTATTTGCTGGAGAAATGAATGCAGTATATTGATTCCAAGATAATGAACAGCAATATTCCCTCCCTCCAAAATCAAAATAGCTATTCTTTATTTTGTGCATTTTCTCTGTTACTTAATAACTACCAAATTGATAGTTCAATAAGAAACATTGAAGTATTTCAAAAAGTAAAATCTATAGAAAATGCTAATACAATTACTATGAACTGAATGTTGGTATCCCTGTGAAATTCATGCTAATACCTTGTCCCCATCATAGTAGTATATTTGGAGATGAGGGATATGGGAAGTAATTATATCGAAAGTTTATGTTCATCGCAGCACTGTTCATAAAAGCCAGGACATGGAAACAACCTAGATGTCCATCAGCAGATGAATGGATAAGAAAGCTGTGGTACATATACACAATGGAGTATTACTCAGCCATTAAAAAGAATACATTTGAATCAGTTCTAATAAGATGGATGAAACTGGAACAGATTATACAGAGTGAAGTAAGCCAGAAAGAAAAACACCAATACAGTATACTAACACATATATATGGAATTTAGAAAGATGGTAATGAGGACCCTGTATGCAAGACAGCAAAAGAGACACAGATGTGTAGAGCGGACTTTTGGACTCTGAGGGAGAAGGAGAGGGAGAGGGAGAGGGTGGGATGATTTGGGAGAATAGCATTGAAATATGTATACTATCATGTAAGAAACGAATCGCCAGTCTATGTTTGATGCAGGATGCTTGGGGCTGGTGTATGGGGATGATCCGGAGGAATGATGTGGGGTGGGAGGGGGGTTCATGTTTGGGAGTTCATGTACACCCGTGGCAGGTTCATGTACACCCGTGGCAGTTTCATGTCAATGTATGCCAAAACCAATAGAGTACTGTAAAGTAAAATAAAATAAAATGGAAAAAAATAATAAAGTTTATTTTTACAAATAAAAAAAAAAAAGAAAGTTTAGAATCTTCAGGATGGGATTAGAGTCCTTGTAAGCTTGGGAACTTATATACACCTGTGGCAGATTCGTGTCAATGTATGGCAAAACCAATACAGTATTGTAAAGTAAAATAAGGTAAAAATAAAAATTAAAAAATAATAAATAAAAGTAAAAAACGAAAAAAAGAAGAGGCAGAAAAGAGCTTGCTTCATTTCTGTCCCTCAGCCAAATAAAGATACAACGAGAAAATGGTTTTCTTCAAACTAGAAAAGGGCCCTCACCAGACACTACATTTGCTAATGCCTTAATCTTGAACATCTCAGACTCTAGAACTATGATAAATAAATGTTTGTTGTTTATACCATCCAGTCCATGGTATATTTCCTATAGTATCCCAAGTTGCTTATATTTACATTGTAAGATAACACTTAGTGTATACATATGTTCATTTAAGTTCATGCATTAAAAATTAAATACTTTTAAGAATTAATTTTCAATCTTCAGAGAAAATAAAATTCTATGCAGGAAAGTACAGATGTTGAAAATTATACATAGGACAGGTAAGTCACACAAACAGTTTTTGAAATATCAAATGTAAAATGAAATATCAAATGTAAAATCTATCAAGACAATTTATTTTTTTGTTTTACTGAAAATAATATCTGTTATTCAATAAAAAGTGACTGAGGTGATATAAAAATAAAATGTTATTTTATTATCACAATATAAGGGTGTTATTATTTCAATAACTGATACTAAAATTGTCTAATTCACAAAAATTATATATTACCATGATACAATATAGCATTGAAAAAAATCCTGGACTATTTGAAGTACTCCAGTTTTCTCTCTTTTCCTCTGGTGATTGAAAGTACATTACTAAATGACCAAGGAGTATTAACACTTAAGAATCAGTACGCAACTTAAATTCTTATTTTTCAGGCTGTTCAGATCACTTAGCAAAAACCTCCAACATCTGTCAAACAGCTTCTCTGCTTTCTTTATCTGTAGCCTTATAATTCTCCCCTTACAGCCCTTTAAGATTTATACTCAACATTCACACCTGCTATAGGCAGTCAAATGTTGTGTGTTATGATGAAAAAGGATGAATAGAACGTTATTCTTGTATTCGGAAAATTTAAAAAAGCAGTAGGTGAAGACTGGTAGGAAAATAGTAGACTAAATTCAACATGGTACATACTATGAAAAATAATGTACCAAGTGACATGAAGACACAGTAAGGAAGTGACTGATTTTGTAGGGAATGCAGTGTATCCTCAAGAATAGCTTTTAATAAAAGAAGTACCAAGAATTAGATTTTAATATTAATTTTTTTCTTTTGTTTCAGGAAAAAGAACAAGGTGAAGATGCCAAGTAACTACGTATGTTGGTGTGATTGGAATACCTATTCTGGTTGGTCAAAGGTTTCATTTCTCACAAAATACACTAGGTTTTCTTTTACCTCGGGCTTCCCTAGTGGCTCAGAGGTTAAACCGTCTGCCTCCAATGTGGGAGACTGAGGTTTGATCCCTGGGTCGGGAAGATCCCCTGGAGAAGGAAATGGCAATCCACTCCAGCATTCTTGCCTGGAGAATCCCATGGACGGAGAAGCCTAATAGGTTATAGTCCATGGGGTCACAAAGAGTCGGACACGACTGAGCGACTTCACATTCACTTTCACCTTCACCTTCACCTTCTTTTACCTCCAATCCTCTGCACAAACTTAATACCATTTATAATATCACCCCAAAAGTCTGTATCAAATCCAAATCAAAACAGCTGGAAATACCTGTTAGCCTGGTGCCCTTTTAAAGACATCTTATCTTTGAGCTCCACTGCCCCCTCAATCTCTAAATTTCTAAGCAACAGTCTTCTGAATTACTCGTATTAACACTGTCCATGTATTCCAAGGCTTGTACTCTGTCATATATATCTAATTAGTCAGTAAAAACACTGATAATTTTAAAATACTATGTAAAATGCTATGCATAGAGAAGTTCTAAACAAATACTTTTTGCATTTAAGTCTTTTTTCTCTTTTTCATAAACAGTAATTTCACCTTAGAATTATACTTCTCAGTCTAAACCTTAGACCTACTAAAACACATGCTTGTCAAAAACTGTCTGTCTATGTGTGTTTCTCTCTTCCCATCCACCCCCACCATCCTGGCACACGTTCCTGTCCTAGCCTGTGATACCCTTGCTTCCAACTGTCTGACATATTCCTAAGAGTTTATCAAACATTAATATAGACTCTTTTTTCTTCCCATAAACATCTTTATCCCCTAACATCTATCAGATATCACACTTCAATGTTTATATATAACTGTATTAATAATACACCTCTATCAGGGCACTTAACCCCACATTACAGTTCTCTTCTTACTTTCTTGTCTCAGTTTGGGGAAAGAGACTGGAGACTGTTTATTTTTGTATCCCTAAATATTCGTTTGCAGTGATGCTTAAGTTTTGACTTAAAAAAAAAAAGAATATATATACTTTTAAGAAAGCCTTTGAAACATATAGCTATAATCTGAATGTGCTGATGCAAAAGCTATTCTAGATACAGGAAACAACAAAATGCAGTCAAAAATATAGGAAAAAATAGTTTATGATAGGGGGTAGAGAGGAGTTCTGCTATGCTGGAATGTAGGCTTAATAAAAGAAAATAGGAGATGAGTGAAACAATTTATAAATGAATACTGCATTCATTCTGGAATGTTATGGAAATGGTTAGTTTGTAAATAGAACTAGAAATCCAGGCTATGATTAGAGCAGGAGACTCTAGAAATTTGTGTCATTAAAATCAATTTATCAATCAATAAGCAAGAGGAAGATGAAATTATGAGTGAGGTGTTGATGAATTTAATAAAGGCACAGTGGGAAGAATCTATGTGCAGAGAGACTAGTAGGAGAAATAATAACAGTATGTGGACTGACAAGGTAAGACTGGGATTTCAGGGAAGACAGAGACAGGAGGGCTTGTGAAGGCTGACCTGTAAAGATGTGGCAACTGCGGATCTACAGTTCGGGCTTCTCAGGTAGTGCTAGTGGTAAAGAACCCGCCTGCCAAACAGGAGACATAAGAGATGTGGATTTGATCCCTGGGTCAGGAAGACCCCCTGAAGGAGGGCATGGCAACTCACTCCAATATTCTCGTTGGAGAATCCTACGGACAAAGGAGCCTGGTGGACTACAACCCATAGGGTCACAAAGAGTCAGACACAACTGTAGCGACTTAATATGCACATGCCCATGATTGACCATTCATTCAATAATGTGTTTGCTCTAGGCAAAATACTACTTGCTATGAAAAATTTTAGGTAAATATAGATCATGCTCTCAATAAGTTTAAATAAGAATAGGAAAAGAACTGTGAAGAAAAAGGAATTCAAGCTGAAACTTGAAAGGAAGAATTTCAATAGATCATATGAAATTATGGTCTGTCATAGATCATATCTATCATAGATCATATCATTCAAGGGATAGAAAAATCCTATAAAAGCTACCAAAGTTACCAAGGTGGGATTGATTGTGTTTAGAATGAAGAATGATCTGCAGTTTGGACTGAGTATGTGTGATGGGTAGATAAATTAAATGAGATGAGGATTAGAGAAAAGATTAAGCTTATGAAGGAATGAGAACTTAATGCATCAGACTGACGATTTGTTAGGGATTTTGTCTCTTGTTTGGGGATCTCTTGCCTGTTTTTATATTATTTGATTCTTTTTTATTTTTTCTTTTGTGTAAGATCATGCTAGATTATCTTCTGAAAATATCCCTTTTCATGAAGGGCCACTGTGACCCTCTGTCCCAAGAATCTGAATGTTACTCAGTGACGCAGGACAGTAAATGAGAGGCGCTGAAACTCACCAATCACAGTGTCATGGACAGAGTATCCTCTCATTTCTTCACACTTCCCTGTGTTCTGTTCTTTCCACGAGCTGGTGGTTTGCTTTTCCTTTTGCCCTATGAATTACTATGAAACCTTTCAATAAATTTCTCGTTTCCCCTAAGTAGGCTAGAGTTGACTTCTGTTACTTAAAAGCAAAGTGCCTTTATTCAGAAAATAACAGAATTATATTATACAAGCCTCTCACATAAGAGTCTGATGAAAACATTTTGTTTCACATATGTAGTTTTCAAAGAAAGAATGAAAAATCAAAAGATCTGTCCAGTGAAAGAGTAACTGTAGTATTGATGCTATTTCAAGGCATCATTATGTGGAAAACTGTGCTACATTTTGAAAGACATCATAAATCTGTGTACAAAGTAATTGTTACTTAGAAAGTGTTCCTGAAAAGAATAAATTCACCATGACTTTGTAGCCAGTCTATACAATCAACAATTTATATTAAGCAAGCCAGAATTAGGTTATCCTTGGAGAGCTTGAAGAAGATATTTTAAATTACTTGAAAATGTGTAGCTGGCACACAAAAAAATGGCATCCACATTCAAGAAGCTTTGTATGAAATAATAAAAGGTTAAGAGTAAAAGCTAAAAGCAGGACAGACTCAAGATAAAAGTAATAAAAACTTTCAGGATAAAAAATTTTCATAAATTAAAATGTTTTATATGTCAGGTATCCATCAAACCTCTCACATTAAACTACAACAACTTTTACTACTAAAAACAGTTGAAAAGTATTTAGAAACTGTGTGGCAAAATCTATTCTAAACACTATGTGAACTCTCCTGTCCTGTTTATGTTTGGGAAGATTGCTATGGGATATGCCTTTTAATTCCTAGGATTCTGATCATATATGAACAGATAACCTGACCCACAATTATTTAACCAAAAATAGGACATTCTGCTCACATATGAAGAATTTTGTGGAAGTTTGACTTAAAAGGCAAATTCATGGGCTTAAAAGCTATTTAAAAAATTTAGTTTCAGCTTCTCACTTTGAACCTTATCACTTTTACTAGTTGTCACTGTAACCCTTCATGATCATAGGATGGCTATATAAATCCAACTGGACACTCCACGAACTCAACATCTAACAGAAAGAGTAATTTCTTACTCTTCAACATGTTAATGTCTTGCCTTGATTCTCATTGTCTAAATTGAATGGCATTCATTCCTGACACAATCAGGAAGACATGTTGAAATCAAAAAGACAAAATCGATAGAGACTCACACACAAAGAAAACACAAAGTAAAAACTTGTGGTTATTAAAGAAGAAAGAGAGGCGGTGAAGGGATACATTAGGAGTATGGGATTAACAGACACATACCACCATATATGAAATATAGAAACAACAAAGGATTTACTCTATGGCACAGGGAATAATATTTAATGTATTATAATAATCTATAGGACTTCATAGGTAGCACCAGTGATAAACAGTCCACCTGCCAATGCAGAGACATAGGAGATGCAGGTTCAATTCCTGGGTCAGGAAGATCCTCTGAGGAGGAAATGGAAACCCACTCCAGTATTCTTGCCTGGAGAATCCCATGGGCAGAGGAGCCTGGTGGGCTACTGTCTATGGGATCACAAAGAGTTGGACACAACTGAACATGAGCATACACACAATAATCTAAAATGAAAAATAATCTAAAAAATGATATATATGTAACTGAATCACTTTGCTGTATATTTGAAACTAATGCAATATTGTAGACTGTATTTCAGTAAAAAAGAAGTTGTTAGGCTCCAACGCATACAAAGTAGATTTTATACAATTTGACCCTTGAACAATGTGGGTTAAGGGTACTGACACTATTGCATAGTTGAAAATCTACATATAACTGATGATCCTCCTTATACGTTGCTTCTCCATATCCTCAATTCCTTATGCAGGGTTTCAAATAATGTGTATCATATAGCACTGTAGTATTTAGTATTGAAAATAATCTACTTTTAAGTGGACATGTGAGGTTCAAACTCTGCTGCTCAAGGGTCAATTGTACTGTACACTCATATTCTCCAAGGAGAGAATAATAAGAACACTCTTTTGCTCACCACATATGATGAAAGTAGTCATAATAGAAAACCTGAGGTGAAATTTTCCAGGAGGTAAGAAAACTGAGGCACAAAAAAGCTAAACAACTGTTCTGAAGTGACTAACCAGTCAATGGTTGAGCTAAAATTCAGACTAGATCTATCTGATGGTAGAGTTGGAAGTCTTAATTCCTGGACTATATAAATCGTGTTCTGACTGCTATTAAATATACTTGTACACAGCTAAGTTAACCAGAAATTTGGAGTGCATTGCCTTGATGAATTTTTATTTCTTCCATTAATCATGTTCCCTAACAGTCTATGACTTTTCATAATTTTTCCAACCCAGGGATAAGACAGCAGGTCAGTGCTGACTGAGAAAAACAAAACAAAACAAAACAAAACACAGAAATGACTAGATTTAAGTCTAAATGGGTACTTTTATGTTGGTTTTGTTTCTTTTTAAATGGATACTAAGAAAATGATCTTGAAATGTGGACTGTACTAAAAAAAAAAAAGTGATGAAGTTATGTTCCATGAGCTTCTATTCACATATCAAGAACCAATCTTTACAGAATAAGTCATCAGTTTTGTTCCATAACTTTGAAGGGACATTATGAAAACTGACACAATTCCCAACACTATTAATACTGACTGAGAAGAAGTTATTTATGATGTAGAGAAATCCATGCCACAGGGGAAGAGGTAATGGCAAGTCCAAGAATATCAATACAAGACTCTGCTACAAGATAATTAGATTCAGTCTTTAGTAATGAGTTCTAAACACCCATATTTTTTAAATAGTTCCTTTTTTTTTTTTTAATGTTAAGTCAGTGTTGACAAAGATTGGTCTAGGAAAAAAAAAAAAAAAAGATCAGCTCAGTTCAGTTGCTCAGTCATGTCCGACTCTTTGCGACCCCATGAATC
>SJYX01004378.1:32942-52966 GCA_006410675.1 Oreotragus oreotragus
TGCCCCCTTCTCCTCCTGCCCCCAGTGCCTCCCAGCATCAGAGTCTTTTCCAATGAGTCAACTCTTCTCTTGAGGTGGCCAAAGTACTGGCGTTTCAGCTTTAGCATCATTCCTTCCAAAGAAATCCCAGGGCTGATCTCCTTCAGAATGGACTGGTTGGATCTCCTTGCAGTCCAAGGGACTCTCAAGAGTCTTCTCCAAAACCACAGTTCCTCTCAAGAGTCTTCTCCAACACCACAGTTCAAAACCATTGATTCTTCCACACTCAGCCTTCTTCACAGTCCAACTCTCACATCCATACATGACCACAGGAAAACCCATAGCCTTGACTAGACAGACCTTAGTCGGCAAAGTAATGTCTCTGCTTTTGAATGTGCTATCTAAGTTGGTCATAACTTTTCTTCCAAGGAGTAAGCATCTTTTAATTTCATGGCTGAAGTCACCATCTGCAGTGAAATAAAGTCTGACACTGTTTCCACTGTTTCCACTGTTTCCCAATCTATTTCCCATAAAGTGATGGAACCGGATATTGCATAACAAATTACCATAGCAAGTAGGCAACAACATTAGTAGGAAGTTGCCAAGGAGAGGAGTCTGAGGAAACTCTTCTAACTTTATAGCTTAAATGCAGCCTAGAAGGATCCAGAAGTCCCTGTGTGCTCCAATTAGGTGCTGGGAGGGCTAAAGAATAAGTCAAGAGTAGGAGTAGGGCCAAATGATCCCTGAATTTGGGGGTTTAATAAATAAGACAAATGACCAGGACCATAGATAGACACCAATAAGAGGTGTGGAAAAATCTCCTTGAAAAGCCAGAGGATAAATATTTTGCCAAGGTCAATCCAGGTTCAAGAACAGAGGAGTCACCCAACATATATTCAGAACATCATATAGCTTGAGATCCAACACGATCTTAAAAGGAAAGTTGAGCACTTGAGCATTTACAAATATGAGAACTGTTAAGCTTAAACAATGGTAGTTTAATGTTATTTTTTTTTTACATATAAGGTGAATGTATTTTTATTTTTTTACCTATCAGGTTGAAAGACTTGAAACATCACTTTTTATAGATAATAAAACACTTTATTTCCTGTGCACATTTAAATGGAGGTATGTTAATATTTTGTTCAGTTTATATAATTTTAAAGGTTCTTTTTACCTCTTTGGATTTTTCACTTTTTCTTCTCCATTTTAGAAGTTAATGATTTCTATGCTATGGATTGGTTTACAACTAGAACGAAAGCAAATTTTCAGATAAGACATCCTTTTCTCAGTTATTGTTTCCAGAAGCTTAAACCCACTGAGAGGTTTTTACAAAGTGCCTCTGAGGAAACTATAAAGAGAGAAAAGCACCTTTGAATGAAACATCAAGAGGAGAATTTGCCTAATGGAGAGGTGGTTGATCTGCAGGCTTGGAAAAGAGCATGCATGAACTACAAGTACAGAAGGAAGGGAGAGGTAGGTTTTGGAGATACTTATCATCACAGCAAAGAGGGGTCAAAACACCCAAATGGAGTCAGTTGAACAGTGCTTACAGAGAAAGTGAGACATAGCAACTTGTGCTTGCAAGTGCTGACAAAGATTCTTATATACACAGCTGACAGGGAAATAGCCCAAAATTTCCAGACCTAGTGAAGGTCTCATAGGCGACCAAGGCAGTAATTCTGTCTGGTCTGGTAAGATCAAAAGCCCAGTTAAAATGAGATCAATTTAAAGGAAATAAAATTCAGTTCATTATATATCTAGGTACTATTCATACCTACTACACAAAACATAGCTTTACATTGATGGATTAAGTTCATAAATATTCACTAAGATCTTCAATAACCATTGATTGTTTAAGACATTAAAAGGTGAAGTTGCTCAGTCGTGTCTGACTCTTTGCAACCCCATGGACTGTAGCTTACCAGGCTCCTCCGTCCATGGGATTCTCCAGGCAAGAATACTGGAGTGGGTTGCCATTTCCTTCTCCAGGGGATCTTCCCGACCCAGGGATCGAACCCAGGTCTCTCGCATTGGAGGCAGACGCTTTAACCTCTGAGCCACCAGGGAAGCCCTTAAGACATTAAGTATATAATAAAAATGGGCTTCCCAGGTGACTCAATGGTAAAGAATTCATATGCCAAGCAGGAGACACAGGTTCAGTCCCTGGGTGAGGAAGATCCCATGGAGAAGGAAATAACAATCTACTCCAGTATTCTTGCCTGGGAAATCCAATGGCAAGGAGGGGCTTGATGGGCTACAGAGGAGCCAGATGGGCTACAGTCTATGGGGTCGCAAAGAGACAGACATGACTTAGTGACTAAACAATAACAATATAATAAAATATATTCTTGAGCAAAATTTTGAGAGATGAATGAGACACTTGCACAGAAAGATGAGCCAACACACATTCAGATTTACTAGGAAATGGGCTGCACACACCTGGTATTTCCACATAAACATATTATACTCCTAATATACTCACATATAGAAGTCAGATCATTAACAAAATAATAAGTCACAATTAAAAACAATTTTGAACAAATATACAAACTCATACAATGTACAAATTTGTGCATTTTAGAAAAACGGCTGAAATACTTTTTTTTCTGGCTAAAATTTAATTGCCTGGAAAAACTAATTAATAATGAAAGTTTAAGGATATTCCATTTCTCTAACTTTGCAGTTACTTCAGGTTTTGCAACACATTCTATCATTTATCTGTTAGAAAATAACACGTATTTGTCTTCAAACTTTAAAATCTGACATATTTAATTGTCTGGTCAAATCTGGATTTGATTAACAATTGTTTTAAAGGTGATTATTCAGAAGTTCATTTTTTTTAGTTTAATTTTGCTCAGTGCTATCTAAAAATGCTACTGGTATTCAGAGGAGTGTATCATTACTCAGAAAGGAAGTGATTTATTGAGTAATTAAAGCAAACTAAATCTATACCAACTCGATGCAAATTATAAGTGAAGAGTAACTTGGTCTGAGCTCTGCAATCTTTTTTAAATGTAAAAGACAATTTATTTTGCTACTATTAGTACTTCTAATCCTGTTGGGTTTTACTAGACAGTTTCTTTAGTTTTAAATTTATGTTTGCTTTCTAAGAAAAAGTAAGACATTAAAAATATGAGTATTTTCATTGAAATTAGGCATAGTGACAGAAAAAATATTGGATGATTTTAAAACTCTGAATAAAATAATGATTTAAAATTATATACACTCATTTACTTTCAGTTAACACACACTTCTGAGTACACATTTATCTACCTGTCAATGTTTTCTATAAATATACAATAGTAAATCTGTATTGATACAACATACAAATGGTCATAATTTTATTAATTCCATTTTCTACTCATTAAGTGGTTAATAATGCAAATATTTGAACTTCCTTTTCCCTGTTATAATTTTCAGCTTAGTTGGTGTCTATTATTTTTTATAAATTATGCTGAATTAAAAACTAAAACATAAACAACATCTGCATAAATGCACAAAGACATAAATAAACATCTGCAAATGTTACAGAGTTGGAAAACTTCCACGTATCATTAATAATAAAAAAGTGTGAAAAAACTAAATGAATAGGCAAGTGACAGATGCATGAATGTTTGGGTTTATATTTCCATTCAGATATAACACCATAAACTCAAACAAATACAGATAAATAACTATAGAAATTATACTATTACTTTGGCATAATAAAAATGATAAAGCAAAAAATTTGCAACAGTAGAAAGTGACTATCTGCATGTTTAGAGTTATAATAGAATTTTGTGCAAAAATATAACATTATTTAACATACTACTGTTTTCAAAATATATAAACCATTTAATTTTTTTAAAACTGTGTTTCCTTTATAATTAAGAGAATTATTTTCTAATAAACTCCACATGATTATTTTCTAATTGTGATGTGTTTATTATGGTTTTCATTTAACGTAAGAACAATAATGAATTTGGGCTTCCCTGGTGGCTCAGATGGTAAAGCCTCTGCCTGCAATGGGGAAGACCCAGGTTCAGTCCCTGGGTTGGGAAGATCCCCTGGAGAAGGAAATGGCAACCCATTCCAGTACTCTTGACAGGAAAATCTCATGGATGGAAGAGCCTGGTAGGCTATAGTCCATGGGGCTGCAAAGAGTCCGACATGACTGAGCAACTTCACTTCCACTTTCATAACAAGTAAAGATGGAGAAGAAATAAACTGTGTGCCGTTGAACAGTTACACTTCCACTAGACTTAAATTTGTGAAATTCTGATACAGTATTTCTCAACAACATTCTAGTGCCTTCTCCATGAAAATAACACAAGTTATATCTACAATATCAGGTATACTATAATAAAACTTCTTTCATCTAATCTCTAGCATTATATTAATAGTAGCCCCCTAAACTGATATTCAATTTTTAAAATTCAACTTAATTTTCTTTTTAATTTGTGGATCCAAGCTTAAATATAGTAGTGAGTCAAAAGATTTAGTAATTAAGAATGTTTGAGATAGAGATGGAGGGATTTGGAGAGGACAGAGAAAGAGACTGGATATAGCTGAATCATCCCTGATTATTATAAATCATTGCTCGATATAAGCCAGCTTTTAACCCTCCACTGCCCTACAAGACTTCTCTAGGAATTCCTACATTCATCTTAAAAAATTTGGTGCCTGCTTTTCTAAATATTTGGGCTATACAGAATTTCAAGGTATTTCTGGTTTAGATTTAAACCACAGTCTATTGGAGATCTTCACATGCAGCCTCCAAAACTCCTCAAAACCAAGTTTGAAAGCAGAATCATATATTGCCATATGGAAAATTATAAACAGAATCATATGAGACTTTGCTAATTTTAAGGACATCAAAAAAACAGATCTTCATGTGAACTTTTAAACAAATACGATATGCTGGTTCAAATAGTTTTTGCTGACCCTGAGCATGAGGGAAAAAGTAAATGTGCAAGTTTGCCAGTTGAATTACTTGGTTATGAGTACAATCACTTTCATATAGGAAAATGTGTCTGTTAACCAACCTGACCTTTAAGCTGCTCTGTATTTTGCACTTTTTTCTCATCTCTGCAGTCTCATAAATTACAGTCATACATGCTAGCAACTCTATTACCCTGTGATTTCATTATCTTCTTTCTTCCTTTCTTTCTTATTCTACATTAATGCTTAGAGCACATACAAAATGCCATTTCTAGTACTCATGGTATAGTGAGAAATAAATATAAAACACACCCTCACATTATTTGCAGAAGCAGGATTCATGGCATAACCATGAGGAATGTGGAAAGGAAATGAAGAGGTGTTTGGCTTCTAGGCAGTAAAAAAAACAAACCAAAAAAAAACAGAAAAAACCTCTTTTTGTCTAATAAAGTGAGTGAAAACCCCAATCCTGATTTGGTATCATCACCTGAGATCACTCTTCTTATGCAAAGGGAAGAAAGCGCAGGTTGAGAAAAATTACAGCTATTGAAACCGGTTTGTCTCTTTCTCCATCATACATCTCATCTGTTTATCTCCTTTCTTCTGTATGTTTTGTCCCTTCTTTTCTATTGACTTCTCCCCCACAGACTCTGAGCATTCTCAAGTGCCTCCATAAAAAAAAAAAAAAAAAAAGCTGGCCTATAATACTACAGCCTAATACAACAACAATTATATATTCTTATAGCTATCTCACAAATTTTCTTACAATTTATACTTCCTTACATCCCATTCAATTCTCATTTCACTACCTCTGCCTTCTATATTCATCATATAACTATTTTTTTTTACTGGTGGCTCAGCTGGTTAAGAATCTGTATGCAATGCAGAAGACCTGGGTTCCATCCCTGGGTTGGGAAGATATGCTGGAAAAGGGAATGGCTACCCACTCCAGTATTCTGGCCTGTGTGGTCCATGGGGTTGTAAAGACTCAGACACGACTGAGCTACTGTCACTTTCACAAATATGAAAGTCAACAATAGCCAAATGCAACAGATACTTCTTTCATTTGAATTTACTAAATATCCCAGAATCACTGGCTATGCTTTTCAAATGTATTATTCATACATCCATTGCTGCTATGGAGACTGCAGGCTTTCATCACTTCCTAGTTTATCTGCTTTCCTTTGGAAATTTCTTATCTTTAAATACACAGCATGTAAATATGCCCTCTAATGGCACCCTACTCCAGTACTCTTGCCTGGAAAATCCTATGGACAGAGGGGCCTGGTAGGCTGCAGTCCATGGGGTCACTGAGAGTTGGACACGACTCAGTGACTTCACTTTCACATTTCACTTTCATGCATTGGAGAAGGAAATGGCAACCCACTCCAGTGTTCTTGCCTGGGGAATCCCAGGGACGGTGGAGCCTGGTGGGTTGCCCTCTATGGGGTCGCACAGAGTCAGACACGACTGAAGCGACTTAGCAGCAGCAGCAGAAACCCTCTTTTAATTCTTTAGAACATTTAAACTGTTCTCTTGATTTTGATTAATGAAAATAAGCTTATAATATATTGTCCATTGAAATAAAGCACTTTATTAACAAAATGTTCAAGTTTGAAATCCTGACCCTTGTATAACCTCTCATCCTATGATGTTCTTTATTGTAGTTACTGATAACCAAATCACTCAAGGTAGATCTTGGGGAATCAAGATGCTTCAATCTGTTGAAGTCTTTATTCAATCTTGCAACCTATTGATTGCTAAATTCACATATATTTACCTCTTACACAGTTTTGAATAGATTTATTCATCTTTATCACTATGCCATTTATTTATATTCTCTTTATCATTTGAATGTGTACATAACTTACTCATAACTATAACTCTCTAATAGCTGACAAGGTGTAAATCACATCATATCTGTCTTAGTCTGTTTGGGCACTATAAAAAATATATCAGGAACTGGGTGACTTACAAACAACAGAAACTTATTTTTCAATTTTCTTGAGACTAGAATTTCAAGATCAAGGTGCCAGCATGGTCAAGTGAGAACTTTAGAATCTCAGACTTTTTCTTATGTATCTGTATATGATGGAAGGATTAAGGGATCTCTGTGGGGTCTCTTTTATAAGAGCACTAATTCCATTCATGAGAGATCCACTCTCATGATCTAAGCATCTCCCAGAGGCCCCACTTCTTAATATCAACCCATTGGGCACTAGAGTTTCAGCATGTAAATTATGATGGGATATAAACATGCAGACCATAACAATATCTTTTCTCTATATCATAACCACTTAGTGGCTTCCTCTGTCAGGATAACTGACTAGATCCTTTCCATGACACATGAAACCATCACACACTACATGTCCATGAAGCCAGTGCTACTAATATGTTAGGATGAAACACAAAACTGCCTTTATTAACCATAATGCACACATTATTTAATCTTTTTAATTTTTATTCACAATTCTGACTGTACTCCATTCTTTTTTTTTAATTTCCACTGTTTCATCTGCCAGGAATGTTCTTTCCACCTCCCTTAAGGAGTATACTTCCTAATTAATGTTCTAAATTAAAATATGGCTAGGTATCATTGCCTGAGAAACCGTTTCATTCTCTCCCTCTCCCCCTACACAGACTGAATAAACCTAGATATTTCCCAGGCTTAATTAAGAGGATTTCCTTTTTTCATTCACTTCTAAAGTTTATAATTTTATATGAGAGTATTTCCTAGTATATTCTGAATTCCTCTGGGTGCAGTGATTTAACATTATTCATCTTTATTTTTCTTCCTGCTGGCTCTAAATATAAGCAACATATATGGAAAAGCCAGCACAATTTGTTTGCTTTCTTTCAGAGAAAGTGAAAAAATGCATCAAGTATACCATTGTGATAAAGGCTGAGTGGTGGGAACTTAAAATACTGGCTATTCCTTGGCATTTAAAAATATATACCCTATTTTACATTAATTGGTTGTCATGTTACCAATTGGTTATAGATACCAAGTCTTGAAGAATTAAAAATTGAATGCTTTGTAAAAGTCAAGTTATTTTATTAAATGTAGCAATGTTTTCTATTTTAATGTAAAAGAACCAAGTGATCTAGGTGTTGCTAAAGCTTGAAAAACTTCAGCAGGAGTAGCACAAGCTGTTAAACCAGAATCACTTTATAGGAAAGATCTGTGTTTAAATAACTTAATTTGCCTAGCAGAATTTGTGCAACCATTCAAAGAACCAGTGACTAATTAATTAACAAAGTTTTAAGTATATTAATAAGTTTAGAATATGAAAATCAATAGGAATAAAATGATTAGATTTGATTTTCATAAATGCAGCCTAGATATTTGGAATACTTATATTTTACCCTTAAGGAGTATACTTCCTAATTAATGTTCTACATTAAAATATGGCTAGGTATCATTGCCTGAGAAACCGTTTCATTCTCTCCCTCTCCCCCTACACAGACTGAATAAACCTAGATATTTCCCAGGCTTAATTAAGAGGATTTCCTTTTTTCATTCACTTCTAAAGTTTATAATTTTATATGAGAGTATTTCCTAGTATATTCTGAATTCCTCTGGGTGCAGTGATTTAACATTATTCATCTTTATTTTTCTTCCTGCTGGCTCCTAAATATAAGCAACATATATGGAAAAGCCAGCACAATTTGTTTTGCTTTCTTTCAGAGAAAGTGAAAAAATGCATCAAGTATACCATTGTGATAAAGGCTGAGTGGTGGGAACTTAAAATACTGGCTATTCCTTGGCATTTAAAAATATATACCCTATTTTACATTAATTGGTTGTCATGTTACCAATTGGTTATAGATACCAAGTCTTGAAGAATTAAAAATTGAATGCTTTGTAAAAGTCAAGTTATTTTATTAAATGTAGCAATGTTTTCTATTTTAATGTAAAAGAACCAAGTGATCTAGGTGTTGCTAAAGCTTGAAAAACTTCAGCAGGAGTAGCACAAGCTGTTAAACCAGAATCACTTTATAGGAAAGATCTGTGTTTAAATAACTTAATTTGCCTAGCAGAATTTGTGCAACCATTCAAAGAACCAGTGACTAATTAATTAACAAAGTTTTAAGTATATTAATAAGTTTAGAATATGAAAATCAATAGGGATAAAATGATTAGATTTGATTTTCATAAATGCAGCCTAGATATTTGGAATACTTATATTTTATCATCCCTGACAACTCCTTATCTTCTTTTGCCCTCACTAGCATGATCAGTCGGGGAAGGCAATGGCACTCCACCCCAGTACTCTTGCCTGGAAAATCCAATGGACGGAGTAGCCTGGTGGGTTGCAGTCCATGGAGCCGCTAACAGTCGGACAGACTGAGCGACTTCACTTTCACTTTTCTCTTTCATGCACTGGAGAAGGAAATGGCAACCCACTCCAGTATTCTTGCCTGGAGGATCCCAGGGATGGGGGAGCCTGGTGGGCTGCCGTCTATGGGGTCACACAGAGTCGGGCACGACTGAAGTGACTTAGCAGCAGCAGCAGCAGCATGATCAGTATGAATTGTTCTTCTACTTTTTTACAACATGATTTCTGCTTGCTGTAATCTGCATATAATCACTGTATTATGTGACTCACCTGAATTCAAATTTGAGTATAACCACAGCAAAATTTGAAGAAATGGCTGTTACACTGTTTGATATAAACTTTTTTTTTTAATTGAAGTATTGTTGATTTACACTGTGGTTAGTTTCTGGTATACAGTAAAGTGATTCAGTTATTCACATACACACATACTCTTCTCCATTATGGTTTATTATAGTATACTGGATATAGTTCCCTGTACTATACTAGGACCTTGATTTATATATATAGTAGCTTTATACATATGTAGTAGCTTGTACTTGCTAATCCCAAACTTCTAATTTACTCCTCCACAACTTTCCTTTTCCCTATCATACCCATAAATGATTTACTATGTTTGTGAGTCTATTTGTTTCATAAATAAGTTCATTTGCATCATAGTACAGATTCCACATGTAAGTGATATTATATGGTGCTTGTCCTCCTTTGATTTACTTCACTTAGCATGATAATCTCTAGGTCCATCCATGTTGCTGCAAATGGCATTTATTTTTTTTATAGCTGAGTAGTATCCCATTGTGTGTGTGTGTGTGTGTATCTTCTTCACCCATTCATCTGTCGATGAACATTTAGATTGCTTCCATGTCTTAGCTATTGTAAATAGTGCTGCTATGAATATTGGTATGCATGTATCTTTCTAATTATAGGTTTCTCTGAATATATGCCCAGGAGTAGGATTGCTAGATCATATGTCAGCTCTATTTTTAGTTTCTCAAGGAACCTCCATATTGTTTTCCATAATGGCTGCACCAATTTACTTTCCCACCAACACTGCAGGAGGGTTCATTTTTCTTCACACTATCTCCATTGTTTGTTATTTGTAGATGTTTTAATGATGGCCATTCTGGGTGGTGTGAGGTGGTACCTCATTGTAGTTTTGATTTGTATTTCTCTAATAATTAGCATTGTTGTACAACTTTTCATGTTCCCACTGGCCATTTCTATATTTTCTTTGGAGAAATGTCTAATCAGGTTTTCTGTCTCTTTTTTGACTGGATTGTTGGGCTTTTTTACATTGAGTTGTAGAAGCTTCTTAGATATTTTGGAGATTGATCCCTAGACAATTGCATCATTTGTGAATGTTTTCTCCCAGTCTGTAGACTGTCTTTTCAGTTTGTTTCTGGTTTCCTTTGTTGTGCAAAATCTGATAAGCTTGATTAGCTCCCATTTGTTTATTTTTGCTTTTATTTCTGTTGCTTTGGGTCACTGATCTAAGGAAACATTGCTATTATTTACATCAAAGAATGTTTTATTTTATTCTTTTCTAGGGGTTTTATGGTGCTGTGTCTTAGGTTTAAGTATTCAAGTGATTTATAGTTTACTTTTGTGTATGGTGTGAAGCTGTGGTTTAACTTCTTTGATTCAAATGCAGCTGTCCAGCTTTCCCAACACCACTTGTTGAAGAGACAAGAGACCTTGTATATTCTTGCCACTTTTGTCAAAGATTAATTCACCATAGGTGTGTGGACTTATTTCTGGTCTCTCTATTCTATTCCGCTGATCCATATGTTTGTTTTGGGCTGATACCATGCTGTTTTGATTATTGTAGATTTGTAGTATTGTCTGAAGTCCTGGTGTATTATACCTTTAGCTTTGTTTTTCCTATTCAGGACTGCTTTGGTAATTTGGGGTTTTTGTGGTCCCATATAAATTTTATGATTATTTGTTCTAGTTCTGTCAAAAATGTCATGGGAATTCTACAGGGATCACATTAAACATTAGATTGCTTTGGTTAGTATCATCATTATAATGGTATTTATTCTCCCAATCCAAGGGCATGAAAAATCTTTCCATTCTCTTGAATCATCAAGGCTTCCCTGGTGGTTCACCAGTAAAGAATCTGCCTTCAATGCAGGAGACCACCTATTATGCAGGAGATATGGGTTCAATCCCTGGGTTGGGAAGATCCCCTGGAGAAGGAAATGGCAACCCATTCCAATATTATGCTTTGAAAATCCCATGGACAGAGGAGCTGGGTGGGCTACCATCCACAGAGTCACAAGAGTTGGACATGACTTAGTGACTAAACCACCACCACCACAGTCTCCTTTATCAACATGTTATAGCTCATGGCATATTAATCTTCTATTCTTTTTATGATATTCCATTGTTGGCGTAAAGAAACGCAACAGATTTCTGTATGTTAATCTTTTATCATGCTACCTTACTGAATTAGTTTATCAGTTTTAAGAGTTTGTGTTGGAGTCTTCAGAGTTTTCTGTATATAATTTATGTCATCTTCATATAATAACACTTTTACCTGTTCTCTTCCAATTTGGATACTTTTATTTATTTTCTTGTCTGCTTGCTGTGTCCAGGACTTCACTTCATGGCAAACAGATAGGGAAACAATGGAAACAGTGACAGACTTTATTTTGGGGGGCTCCAGGATCACTGTAGATGGTGACTACAGCCATGAAATTAAAAAGACACTTGCTGTTTAGAAGAAAAGCTATGACAAACCTAGACAGCATATTAAAAAACAGAGACATTACTTTGTCAACAAAGGTCCATCTAGTTAAAACTATGGTTTCTCCAGTAGTCATGTATAGATTTGAGAGTTGGACCATAAAGAAAGCTGAGCACTAAAGAATTGATGCTTTTGAACTGTGGTGTTGGAGAAGACTCTTGAGAGTCCCTTGGACTGCAATGAGATCAAATCAGTGAATCAAAAAAGAAATCAGTCCTGAATAGTCTTTGGAAGGACTGATGCTAAAGCTGAAGCTCCAATACTGTGTCCACATGTTGTGAAGAACTGACTTCTTAGAAAAGACCTTGGTGCTGGGAAAGATTGAAGGCAGGAGGAGGGGATGGTAGGAGATGAAATGGTTGGATAGTATCACCAGCTCGATGAAGATGAGTTTGAGCAAGCTCTGGGAGGTGGTGATGGACGAGGAAGCCTGACATGATGCACTCCATTGGGTCGCAAAAAATCAGACACGACTGAGCAACTTGAACTAAATCTTCCAATATGGATACTTTACTTTTACTTCTTTTTTTGTCTGCTTGCTGTGTCTAGGACTTATAATACTATATTGAAAAAAGTCCTGAGACTGGGCATATTGTCTTATTTCAGATTTTGCAGGAAAGCTTTCAACTTTTCACTGTTGAGTTATATACTGGTTGTAGGTTTGCCATAAGTAGTTTTTATTATGTTGACATGTTTCCTCTAGATCCACTTTGGTAACTTTTTGTCATGAAAGGATGTTGAACTTTATCAAATGCTTTTTCTGCTTCCATTGAGATAATCATGTAGTTTTTGTCTTTTGTTGATGTGGTTTATGACACTGTTTTATTTGCATATGTTGAAACATTCTTGTTACCCTGGATAATTCCAACTTGATCATGGCACATGATTTTTTCATGTGTTGCTGGATTCATTTTGCTAATATTTTTTGAGAATTTTTGTATTTACATTAATCAAAGATATTGCATATAATACACTATCTGATATAAAATTTTAAAAAAATCACTTAGTTGAGTTCCCACAATATAAGATAACTCAAAGCAATGCAATCATGATAGTCATTTAAGTTACATGGTAATATTTGTAACATTCTTAACACATGTATCCACGTTATGAGCAAACCTAAGTTATAGGAAAGATCACATATAATATATTCTTCACTCTTAAAGTAGATTCTAGTATTGTTCTGTCGTCTGAGACACTCTTTAAATGATAAAAGCTATGTCTGTAACATAAATAATGTTTTAAAAGAAAGATGATAAAATAATAACTTAAAGAACATTTGTGAGGTGGCAAGTATTTTTAACTGAAATCTCTGCAATATCCATGTACTAGATGCTTTTCAGAGAATATTTTTTCTAGGTCTGAGGCCTTAAAGCACTATTGAAATCAGAAGAATATTTTTGTTATTATTATTCAAAGCAGTGTTCAGTATGAGAACCAGGAGACATATTTACTCACTTACTGAATTTCATTATGCATAATTTATATTGGGTGCATATTTTAATATTATACTGAAAGCAAATATGTCCCATAAGGGTTCAATTTCACAAAGTTTCATTTTAGTTTCTTAGATTACTATATTTAAATTACCAGCATGATCTCTTTGGCTTTTATCTCATACTATGGAGACTCAACAAAGTGATCTTTTTAAAAGACTGCATCAGACATACCAGACATTTCTCAACTTGTTGATGTCATATTAAAATTTTAATGCAGATAACTTACAATACATACTTGGATGCAGATCATTGCTATTTTTTTGTGGCATACAAGAATGCAAAATTCAGATCATAACTATGAGAAACAAGAAGAGAAAAGGAAAGTGAGTCGTTTACTTCCTCAGTGAATATTTACTGAACAACTAGTTTTGGGTACTTTCTGAGTATACACTAGTAGCAAAACAAAGAAGGAAAGAAACAAAAAAATCTAACAAAAACTGAAACTGTAAGCTCCCTAGTAGGGAGAGTAAAGAACAGAGAGACAATTTTAAGAATTAACAGGTAATATATATAATATGTTGCTGCTATTCTTAGCTGTTAAGTCGTGTCAGACTCTTCATGAACCCATAGGTTGTAGCCTGTCAGTCTTCTTTGCCTATAGGATTTCCTTAGGCAAGAATATTGGAGTGGGTTGCCATTTCCTTCTCTGGGGGATCTTTCAAACCCAGGGATCAAACCTCCATCTCCTGTATTGCAGGGTGATTCTTTACCAGTGAGCCATTTAAGAAGCAACCCAAGATTAATAACAGAACCATAATCAAGATCATAGAAAATATTTTTGTAAGCAAAATTGTGTAATAACAAGTCAAAGATTACAATTTTTAAGCATTACAAGGAAATTTAAGAAAGCATATTTAAATAATTTATAGATAAAAGTAAGTTTAGCATAGCTTACAAAGATAATTTAGTAAACTAAACAGCTATGAAAAATTATAGAGGGATAAAAAATAAAAAATGAATAATGAAAATGCATGGAAACTAGAATGAGAAGTCCTGACAAAATAGGAATTAGAAAAAATGGGTAAGGTAAGTTTGATAAAGGTAACAATCACAGATATGCAAGAACTGATCAAATTCTTGCCTAGTCAAGTTAAGAAATACAACAGCTCCTGAGTAGAATATATCTACAGCTAGTCACGTAATAGGAAACGGTAAACATCAAACAAATAAAAAGTCTTAAAGCTGAACAGAAAAATAAATACTATATTCAAAAAAGCAGAAACAACTGGATTTTCAGAAATTCAAAATAAATGGAACAATTATTCTCAGAAGTTGAAAGGCTCATTCTAGAATTTAAAATCTATTGAAGAAAATGAGTAAAATATGGCTAACAGAAAATAGTAGCAAAACACAGATCTGATAAAGGACCTGAATCTAGAAAACATAATGAATTATTGCAATACAATAATGATAACATCAATCCAATCAATACAATAATGATAACATCAACAATAACAACACTCTTAAAAATAAACAAAATATTTGAATAGACACCGCACCAAAATAATTATATGAAGGGCAAATAAGCATATGAGTAAATGCTCACTGAAGAAATATAAATTAATACCACAATTGGATCCAACTACACACCCACTAGAACTGCTGAAACTAAAATGTCTGAAAATAGTGTTGACAAGAATATATTGGAACTGAAAATTCACACACTGCAGGTGTGAATGTAAAATGATACAATTTCTTTGGAAAACAGAAAACTTAGATTTACATGGTTACTGTCTTTTTCTAAATAGATGAGGAAATCCATATTTCATATTTCAGGCTTACTACAAGTCATCGAAAGGCCTCAAGTATTTATTAACTCAATATGTTTTATTACCCACAGCAACTTTCATTTAAAAAAGGAAGTCAAAATTAGAATCAAAGTAATTCCCAAGTCCTCATGGTAGGAAAATAGTACAGACATGAACTTTATTTTCAACTGTGACATGATATACAGTTTTATAATTAATCAAATTTTCAACAGCTGCAAATTTTTCTCAGGTTTCAAAGAATCCAAAATACATAAAACTCACTACACTAAAAATTATGTGAATTTATTCTTTCTGTATAAATTTATAATACTAAAATTTTTCAAATTATCCAGTGTAAAATGCTAGTTTCTTAGGCTGTCAACAGGTGGTGTGTGAATAAAAGGATACCGTGACCAATCTACTTAGGGAAAACCAAGGTAATCAGTATAAAAGATACTTCTTTTTTATACATAAAACTCACTACACTAAAAATTATGTGAATTTATTCTTTCTGTATAAATTTATAATACTAAAATTTTTCAAATTATCCAGTGTAAAATGCTAGTTTCTTAGGCTGTCAACAGGTGGTGTGTGAATAAAAGGATACCGTGACCAATCTACTTAGGGAAAACCAAGGTAATCAGTATAAAAGATAATTCTTTTTTGTTAGACTTCTAAAATTTTCCTCATGCTAATTAATGAACACTATTAACACAACATATAGTAGGCAGCAAGTCCTATTTGTATTTTACTACAAAGAATATATTTTCTTTTCTGGATGAACCACCTTATAAGGACTCACTTAGCACTTTCAGAATATTTGCATAGAACATTAAATAGAGTTCCAACCATGTTTGGTTCAGTGAACAAAAATATGGAAATATCCAATGGTGACATATCCTCAGTTACATTAGAGCTTTAAAGGAGACAAGAAACAAGCAGCAATTCTCAGTCCATATGGGAAATCTTTCTTTAAGCCATGTATTCTCTTTGGTAAATCTTAAATGGGGTTAAACATGAAGAAAGAAGGCATTCTAGAAAAATTTAATTGTGGGAGGGGGGTTCATGTTTGGGAGTTCGTGTAAAAAAATAAATAAATTAAAAAAAAACTAAAATAAAAAAAATAAATAAAAATTAAAAAATGAATAAATATGCAATACATTAAAAGAAAATTTTAATAGTAGGAAAGATCCCAACAGTCCTCAAAGAGTTTGAAATTTGTTCTTCTACCGTAATGAAGTTCCAGCCAGTTTAAAAGTGCTTGACCAAGCACCTTGCAAATGTGAGTGGGCTATGCTGGTGAATGAATAAGGAATGGGTGAATCACTGAGGACAAAATAAAGTAACAAATTTAAATGCAGTAGGGAAAATTTTATTATAGGTATAGGCTATTTTCCTATTTATATTAGTAGAAAACTGCAATGTGAGCGAGTGTTTAGAGCTACTGGGCATTTAGCCCAGTGGCTGATTTAGCCTAGTGTCTAATAAATATTTGAAGAGAGTTAAAAAGAAGCATTGAAAAAAGTTTTAAATTACTGGCTTTGATTTTAAGATATAATGAAGAAGGCAACTGGTACATTCTCGCAATTACATGATCTACTCATTTCAGCTATCATGTATAAACATAAAGAGCAAAATGGTAAATATTATACATAGATAAGAAAGCAAATAGAATTAAATGCTAGCAGGAAAATCTTCATTTTGTGTGATAGTGGGTGTGGAGAAAAGCAATCAAAATATGAAAATGGCTTTGATTGAATTATGTATATGTTCATTTTCACCAGGGAACCCCTGGCTCAGTCAATTCTATTTTTAAGGCTCAGCAAATTTTAGTGATGATGTTCAAGGTCCTGGGAAGATAAGACATTTGTGGTAGAATCAAATTAAGCTGAAAAGAGAGGGCAAGGTGTTACCCTGGATATTTGATGCTATAAGAGACAGATCTCTGCCTAGGCATAAATTGTGCTGCTAACAGAATTAGCTACAAGATTAAAAAAGCTCTAGATGACCAAAATCTATCTCCATCCACAGTTTTCATACCTTGTCTTTCCCTTCCTACTCACACAGCTCACAGCCCTTCTTAGAGTAGGCACATATATGTGTGTGTGTGTGTGTGTGTGTGTGTTGAATAAGTATTTATTAAAATGATATGTGGAATAGGATGTATGTAAACTCACAATTTGCCAAGCAGATAGAGTTGTATTTCCTGAAATTTCCTATATATATTCCTTAAGAATGATAAACTCTATGGTATCTTCTCTGTAAAGTCTTTCTCATATGATCTTCTTCGAAGTTTCTTAAACTAAGAACACTGCTGCTGCTAAGTCACTTCAGTCGTGTCCGACTCTGTGTGACCCTATAGACGGCAGCCCACCAGGCTCCCCCGTCCCTGGGATTCTCCAGGCAAGAACACTGGAGTGGGTTGCCATTTCCTTCTCCAATGCATGAAAGTGAGAAGTGAAATGAAGTCACTCAGTCGTGTCCGACTAGTAGCGACCCCATGGACTGCAGCCTACCAGGCTTCCCTGTCCATGGGATTTTCCAGGCAAGAGTACTGGAGTGGGGTGCCATTGCCTTCTCTGAACTAAGAACACTACAATGTGATATGAGTGACTTTATAGGAAAAATAAAATTCTATTATAATTTATGAATTACTTTAGAAGATGTAGAGAAAAGGAAAGGTTTGATAAAGAGCTGAAAAATCAGGCTTTGAACAGGAATATAAACTGATATAACTTGGGGGAAATAGTGGTTTGAAAAAGCATATTCACTATGTTCAAAATTATAATTCTAAGTATCCCTCTCAGCAAAACATTTCTGGAATCTAAGATATGTCAAAATATTAGAAGGAACTTTACTAAAATATTGTTTATATTAGTGAAAAACAGGACACACTTTACATGTATATAAATAAGAGCAAGGAATAATGAATTATAGAATATCTATTGACTGAAATATGCTTTTGAAATTAGAGGAAATAAATCAATGTGTAATAATTCGGAAGAATCCTTGGGAAAATACTAAATCAAAAATATAGTTCCTATCTCATAATATTATTTAAGTAAAGCTAATATTTTTTAAACACACAAAGTAATATTAAATAAAGTCAATGGTGATTATTTGGGGTTATATTTCACTTAGGTTTTTAGGCTAATAAAATTAATTAGTATTATATGAATGTGTGTCAGCTAATTATAAAAAAGTTGATCAGAGGTGTCCTTATAACCATGGAGGGAAAAAATCCTTAACATTTTTGTATAAATTATGTACATATAATTAATAAAGTTGATATAGTAAGTTCTGTTTGATAATATTTAAAATACATACTCTAAATGTAAATAGCCCTTTTAAAAAGTCATTATAAAGTGTTGTATATTGTAGTTATTTTCTATTTATAGTTTACTCAGGAATAATTTCGGAGAAGGCAATGGCACCCCACTCCGGAGGAGCCTGGTAGGCTGCAGTCCATGGGTTCACTAAGAGTTGGACATGACTGAGCAACTTCACTTTCACTTTTCACTTTCATGCATTGGAGAAAGACATGGCAACCCACTCCAGCGTTCTTGCCTGGAGAATCCCAGGGATTGGGGAGCCTGGTAGGCTGCCATCTATGGGTCGCACACAGTTGGACACAACTGAAGCGACTTAGCAGCAGCAGCAGCAGCAGCACTGCCACTCCTATATGAATATGAATGTTTAAAAATGGACAGAAACATCATATTTGGAAAATGGGGAGAGAATCTGACTGCTTTACGCACGTGGAATAATTTAAGAATATTATACATTTTAAAGAGAAATGCAGCCATGTTCTATTGATGCAATATTAATGCATACCAGGAAAAGACAAGGAATAAATATGTCAAAATATTAACTGTGGATAAATCCAGGAAATTGGAATATGAAGCACTTGTTTTTATTTTTACTGTTTCCATATTTTTCAAAATCCTAAAAGTAAAAGAGGAAAAAAGGGATAGTTATTAATTACTTTGATAATCTCCCTCATCTGCCATTCAAGGATTCAATGAGGATATAACTTGTGAAAGACTGACTTTCATCTTAAGTTAGATAAAAGGGATTTAAAAAGGAAGAAGGGGAAGTTAGAGAAGTAAAAGGCAGCAGAAAGAGAAGTGGATGCCCCAAGAATCTGTAAGAATGGGCAACTCTCTTGAGCAAATAATGAGATGTCAAGTGGAAAATTAGAGTAAAATGTCAACGAGTTACACATAAAATCTAGAAAGATGACTGTTATAGAAGATGGGGGCCTGTGATGTTTGATGAACATGGAGGAATTTCCTGCTGCTGCTGCTACTGCTACTGCTAAGTCACTTCAGTCGTGCCCGACTCTGTGTGACCCCATAGACGGCATCCCACCAGGCTCCCCCATCCCTGGGATTCTCCAGGCAAGAATACTGGAGTGGGTTGCCATTTCCTTCTCCAATGCATGAAAGAGAAAAGTGAAACTGAAGTCGCTCTGTCTGTCTGACTGTTAGCGACCCCATGGACTGCAGCCCACCAGGCTACTCTGTCCATTGGATTTTCCAGGCAAGAGTACTGGGGTGGGGTGCCATTGCCTTCCCCGAGGAATTTCCTAATTCAGTTTTATATATGGAGCAAGGCAGGAATATTAAAAAAAAAACATTTTATTTTATATTTATTTTTATTTTTACTTTATTTTACCTTACAGTACTGTATTGGTTTTGGCATACATTGACATGAATCTGCCACGGGTGTACACGAACTCCCAAACATGACCCCCCCCTCCCACCTCCCACCCCACATCATCCCTCCG
>SJYX01004378.1:55028-76369 GCA_006410675.1 Oreotragus oreotragus
ACTGGCACAAAGACAGAAATATAGATCAATGGAACAAAATAGAAAGCCCAGAGATAAATCCACACACATATGGACACCTTATCTTTGACAAAGGAGGCAAGAATATACAATGGAGTAAAGACAATCTCTTTAACAAGTGGTGCTGGGAAAACTGGTCAACCACTTGTAAAAGAATGAAACTAGATCACTTTCTACCATCACACACAAAAATAAACTCAAAATGGATTAAAGATCTAAACTTAAGACCAGAAACTATAAAACTCCTAGAGGAGAACATAGGCAAAACACTCTCCGACATAAATCACAGCAGGATCCTCTATGATCCACCTCCCAGAATACTGGAAATAAAAGCAAATATAAACAAATGGGATCTAATTAAAATTAAAAGCTTCTGGACAACAAAGGAAACTATAAGTAAGGTGAAAAGACACCCTTCTGAGTGGGAGAAAATAATAGCAAGTGAAGCAAATGACAAACAACTAATTTCAAAATATGCAAGCAACTTACACAGCTCAATTCCAGAAAAATAAATGACCCAGTCAGAAAATGGGCCAAAGAACTAAATCAAAAAACATTTTAAACAAAAGGTGGTGCTGGAGTTGAGACCAGAGATCAAATTGCCAACATCCGCTGGATCATGGGAAAAGCAAGAGAGTTCCAGAAAAACATCTATTTCTGCTTTATTGACTATGCCAAAGCCTTTGACTGTGTGGATCACAAAAAACTGTGGAAAATTCTGAAAGAGATGGGAATACCAGACCACCAAACCTGCCTCTTGAGAAATCTGTATGCAGGTCAGGAAGCAACAGTTAGAACTGGACATGGAACCACAGACTGGTTCCAAATAGGAAAAGGAGTACGTCAAGGCTGTATACTGTCACCCTGCTTGTTTAATTTATATGCAGAGTACATCATGAGAAACGCTGGACTGGAAGAAACACAGGCTGGAATCAAGATTGCCGGGAGAAATATCAATAACCTCAGATATGCAGATGGCACTACCCTTATGGCAGAAAGTGAAGAGGAGCTAATAAGCCTCAGATGAAAGTGAAGGAGGAGAGCGAAAATGTTGGCTTAAAGCTCAACATTCCAAAAACAAAGATCATGGCATCCGGTCTGATCACTTCATGGGAGATAGATGGGGAAACAGTGGAAACAGTGTCAGACTTTATTTCTTTTGGGCTCCAAAATCACTACAGATGGTGACTACAGCCATGAAATTAAAAGACACTTACTCCTTGGAAGAATAGTTATGACAAACCTAGATAGTATATTCAAAAGCAGAGACATTATTTTGCTGACTAAGGTGGATCTAGTCAAGGCTATGGTTTTTCCTGTGGTCACGTATGGATGTGAAATTTGGACTGTGAAGAAAGCTAAGTGCCGAAAAATTGATGCTTTTGAACTGTGGTGTTGGCGAAGACTCTTGAGAGTCCCTTGGACTGCAAGGAGATCCAACCAGTCCATTCTGAAGGAGATCAGCCCTAGGTGTTCTTTGGAAGGAATGATGCTAAAGCTGAAACTCCAGTACTTTGGCCACCTCATGCGAAGAGTTGGCTCATTGGAAAAGACTCTGATGCTGGGAAGGATTGGGGGCAGGAGGAGAAGGGGACGACCGCGGATGAGATGGCTGGATGGCATCACGGACTCGATGGATGTGAGTCTGAGTGAACTCCCAGAGATGGCGATGAACAGGGAGGCCTGGCGTGCTGCGATTCATGGGGTTGCATAGAGTCGGACATGACTGAGCGACTGAACTGAACTGAACTGAACTGGAGTTGAGACTAAAAGAGTATTAGAAATCAGCCAGGCTATCCTGAGGTACAGAAGGTACAAAGGGACAAGGGAACAAAAGAAAATTTTTAAACTGACTGAATTTCTTAAGAAGAGGCGATAAGTCTTGATTTCTCTGCCACGGCTCCAAATAGAGCAGAAAAAGAAATTTAATATTTTTTATTAATGAATCAAAGAACTAGATGACCATCTATCACATATCGTTTTCTGTTTGCAAATTGAGGATAATTCTGTTCGTGTGAGCCAAACAAAAACACTTTTAAGAATCACAAAATTATATTTCTTGGTGTATAGGAATAGCCTATTTCAAATTTAACTTACTGCATGTGAAGTTTTAACTATGTAACTTAACTCAATGTCAATGTTTTGAACACAGCAACCTTTCAAATTTATATTTGCTTTAAATGCTCTTTGATTAAAAAAATCCATTCAAGTTGTTTTGTAATAGCCACAAAGTGAATTTCAAGGGAGTTTAATATTAGCTGTAAAACAGATGTGAAGTGGAAAAGGGAAAGTTGCTCCATCATGTCCAACTCTTTGTGACCCCATGGATGATAGTCCACAGAATTCTCCAGGCCAAAATACTGGAGTGCGTAGCCTTTCCCTTCTCCAGGGGCTCTTTCCAACCCAGGGGTCAAATCGAGGTCTCCCAAACTGAAGGAGGATTCTTTACCAGCTGACCCACAAGGGAAGCCCAAGAATACTAGAGTGAGCAGCCTATTCCTTCTTCAGCAGCTCTTCCTGATCCAGGAATCAAACTGGGGTCTCCTGCATTGCAGGCGGATTTTTTACCAACTGAGCTATCAGGAAAGCCACCACAAAATAGATATGCTATTCTTATTTTTGAATACATGAAAATAAAAGTATAATAAAAAATAGAATTGGAGTTTTTAATTCTTTAAATATTGAATGCTTTAGATCATTTTGGCAAAATTAATTCTTATTCTGGTAGTGTTAGCAATAAAATTCTATTTTTATACAATCATAATAATCATTACTCATATATATAAGTTATTAATAGTTTTAATTAAAATAAAGCTTTCCTTCATGAATTTATCTGTAATAATCAGCAAGGATTTTAAAAGTCTTTCAAATACTGCTTTTAGTTACTAGAATGAATGTTAGATAATATGTATTTTCTTAAAAATATCTATTATTTCTATACATTTTAAGTAACTGTTTTAGATTTGCAATATAACTAAACTCTGAACAATGCAAATATAACAAAAGAAAAATAAAAAATAATCAGAGAGGCTACACTTATTATTCCATTTCACACAAAAGGCAGCTCACATTTATTCAATAATATTTTTCTCTAACTGTATCCTAAAAATTATGGTTTTTCAATTAGTATAGGTTTATAGTATTTACATTCAATGATTATGTATTATCTGAGCTACATTGAGCACAAAATTTACTTACCCTCCATTATGCTAATGAACATTTAGGTTGATTCCAAAGTTTCTGTTAATATAACATTATAAAGCTACTTGGACACACATTTTCCATATTTGTGTGATACTTCCTTAGTATAAAATCTTATAAGTGAGTTGCCATTTCAAAAGAAACTGTGCTAAGCTCAGCCATCATTCACAAAAGGAAGCTTCCCCTAATTTACTCTCATAGGTTGAACTACATGTCCCTACTATATACTCCTATTGTGGCTCTGCCGATTTATATTTCTTCACTGCTGTCTAGTATGTTATGTGTCACTCCTTATAGGCACCAGAAGGGCAGGGGCTAGACACTATTTTGTATTCTCAATAATTAGTTTTTAATAAGTATTTGTTGCTTTGCATGATTGCTGCTGACAGAATATAAAGATATACATCTACAAGTATTAGAATCATTATAAATACACTTTGGCTATAGAATGGTTGTGGGATGTTGTAAGGCTCTAAAGATTTTCTGAGCTATATCTGGTATGAAGCTACCCCATACTGGGAAGAATTTGAACTGCTTTATCTAACAGACAAAAAGATATAATTAAAGACATAAATAATATCAGTAATAATTAGTATGAACAATATAAATATTCATGTATCACTATAGTCAGAATTACTCTCTATATAATTCTAGTATAGAATTTTATCACACTCACAAAAACAGACACAAATGTATCTCTTATAACACATATTCATAAAAACTTTTGATCCTTTGCCTTTCTTGAAATTATTATGTCTAGGTGTGCCAAAGCTAGGTGCTATGTACTGAAATATGTCTTGGCAGAATTTATATGTTGAAGCCCTAACCCCTATTGATGACATTTGAAGCTGGAGGTTGGGAAGTAATTAGGTTTAGGTGAGGCCATAGGTGTGAGGCACTCATCATGGGATTAGTTCCTTTATAAGAAGAGACATCAGAGAGGAGCCTGCCCCTCTTTTTGCCTCTCCATTCTTTCTATCTCTTTGCCATATGAAGACACGGTGAGAAGCAACCATCTGCAAGTTAGGAAGAAAGCTTTCATCTGGCCTCCAACTGGCATCATGATTTCAGATTTTCAGGTTCCAGAACTGAGAGAAAAACATTTCTGTTGTCTAAGCCACCAGTTTATTGTATTTTCTTACGGCAGCCCAAGCTGACTAGGACACTAGGGAAAATAGATTATTAACCTAAATCTTTTCACTGATTCTGGTCCCTAAGCAGATGCAACATATGTATTTAGGTATCTTTTACTAAAAGAAGCAGGTACCCAGGTGTTTTTTTTTCTCTACAACTTTTTCAATACTTTTTATCTCTTGTCTTTTTAATGACAAACATTCTAATAGTTGTGAGGATATATCTTAATGTGTTTCTGATTTGCATTTCTATGATGAGTACTGATGTTGACCAATTTGTAAGTGCCAGTTGGCCATTTGTATGTTTTCTTTGGAAAAAACGTCTCTTTGGTTCTGTCCATTTTTAAACTGAATTGAAAGGGAACCCTGGTGCACTGTTGGTGGGAAGGTAAAACGGTTCAGTCAGTCATAATGAGAAATACTATGGAGATTCTTTAAAAAATTAAAAATAGACCTACCATACGATTCAGCTATCTTATTTCTGGGTATATATCAATAGCAAATGAAAATAGGATATCAAAAAGATATATGCACTCCCATGTTTATTGTAGTATTAGTCACAAAATCTGAGATATGGAAATAGCCTAATGCATTTGCTAATAGATGAATGGAGAAAGAATAGATCTCCAGAACTTACTCATCTTCAGCTACAAGTATTTACCCTTTGCCAAGCCTCTCCCCAAACTCCCCACCCTCTGGTAACCATAATTCTACTCTCTATTTTAATGAACTCAACCTTTTTAAGGTTCCACACATAAATATCAAGCACTATTTGTCTTTCTCTCTAAAATCAGTATTTTCTTTCTCATGGATAAATAATACTCCACTACATTGTGTGTGTGTGTGTGTGTGTGTGTGTGTGCACGTGTGCGTATACACACATATAGGGATATAGAGTTTGTGTGTTTCAATTAAAGCAGAATGCAACTGCAGTAAGATGGATAGAAGGACATCTACAAGAATGGAGTCTGCGCAGACAAATAATTCAATTGAGAAAGTCTGGAATAAACTTAAAAGAAAACATTCAGTTGATAGGTCATTAATGTAGATGAATAATGGATGCTGTGTGGATCACCACAAACTGGGAAATTCTTAGTTCCAGAAAAACATCTGTTTCTCCTTTATTGACTATGCCAAAACCTTTGACTGTGTGGGTCACAATAAACTGTGGAAAATTCTGAAAGAGATGGGAATACCAGACCACCTGACCTGCCTCTTGAGAAATCTGTATGCAGGTCAGGAAGCAACAGTTAGAACTGGACATGGAACAACAAATTGGTTCCAAATAGGAAAAGGAGTACGTCAAGGCTGTATATTGTCACCCTGCTTATTTAACTTATATGCAGAGCACATCATGAGAAAGGCTGGGCTGGAAGAAGCACAAGCTGGAATCAAGACTGCTGGAAGAAATATCAATAACCTCAGATATGCTGATGACACCACCTTTATGGCAGAAAGTGAAGAACTAAAAAGCCTCTTGAGGAAAGTGAAAGAGGAGAGTGAAAATGTTGGCTTAAAACTCAACATTCAGAAAACTAAGATCAGATCATGGCATCTGGTCCCATCACTTCATGGGAAATAGATGGGGAAACAGTGGAAACAGTGTCAGACTTTATTTTGGGGGGCTCCAACCTCACTGCAGATGGTGACTGCATCCAGGAAATTAAAAGACGCTTACTCCTCAGAAGGAAATTTATGATCGACCTAGATAGCATATTGAAAAGCAGAGACATTACTTTGCCAACAAAGGTCTTTCTAGTCAAGGCTATGGTTTTTCCAGTGGTCATGTATGAATGTGACAGTTGGACCGTGAAGAAAGCAGAGCGCTGAAGAATTGATGGTTTTGAACTGTGGTGTTGGAGAAGACTCTTGAGAGTCCCTTGGAGATCCATTCTAAAGGAAATCAGCCCTGGGTGTTCTTTGGAAGGAATGATGCTAAAGCTGAAACTCCAATACTTTGGCCACCTCATGCGAAGAGTTGACTCATTGGAAAAGACTGATGCTGGGAGGGATTGGCAGCAGGAGGAAAGGGGACAACAGAGGATGGGATGGCTGGATGGCATCACCAACTAGATGGACATGAGTTTGGGTGAACTCTGGGAGTTGGTGATGGACAGGGAGGCCTGGCATGCTCCAGTTCATGGGGTCACAAAGAGTCAGACACGACTAAGTGACTGAACTGAACTGATTCTGACCAGGGTGAGGTGATATCTCATTGTAAATTTGATTTGCACTTCTCTAATAATGAGTGATGTTGAGCATCTTTTCATGTGTTTGTTAGCCATCTGTATGTCTTCTTTGGAGAAATGTCTGTCTAAGTCTTTTCCCCACTTTTTGATTGGGTTGTTTTCCTGGTATTGAGTTGTATGAGCCGCTTGTATATTTTGGAAGTTAATTATCTGTCAGTTGTTTCATTTGCTGTTATTTTCTCCCACTCTGAGGGATGCCTTTTCACCTTGCTTATAGTTTCTTTTGCTGTGCAAAAGCTTTTAAATTTAATCATGTCCCATTTGTTTACTTTTGTTTTTATTTCCATTATTCTAGCACGTGTGTCAAAGAGGATCTTGCTTTGATTTATGTCATCGAGTGTTCTGCCTATGTCTTCCTCTAATAGTTTTAGTTTCTGGTCTTACATTTAGGTCTTTAATACATTTTGAGTTTACCTTTGTGTATGGTGTTAGGAGGTGTTCTAATTTTATTCTTTTACATGTAGCTGTCCAGTTTTCCCAGCACCATTTATTGAATGGCTGTCTTTGCCCCATTATTTATTCTTGTCTCCATTGTCAAAAATAAGGTACCCATAGGTGCATGTATTTATTTCAAGGCTTTCTATCTTGTTGCATTGGTCTATATTTCTGTTTTTGTGCCAGTACCATACTGTCTTAATGACTGTAGCTTTGTAGTATAATCTAAAGTCAGGAAGGTTGATTCCTCCAGCTGCATTCTTCTTTCTCAAGACTGCTTTTGCTATTCAGGGTCTTTTGTGTTTCCATCTGAATCATGAATTTTTTTGTTCTAGTTCTGTGAAAAATACCATTGGTAATTTGACAGGGAATGCATCACATCTGCAGATTGCATTTGGTAATATAGTCATTTTCACAATATTGATTCTTCCTAGCCAGGAAAATGGACTATCTCTCCATCTGTTTATGTCATTTTTGATTTCTTTCAATAGAGTCTTATAATTTTCTGTGTACAGTTCTTTTGTCTCCTTAGATAAGTTTGTTCCTAGATATTTAATTCTTATTGGTACAATGGTGAATGGGATTGATTCCTTAATTTCTATTTCTGATTTTTCATTGGTAGAATATAGAAATATAAGTGATTTCTGTGTATTAATTTTATATGCTGAAACCTTGCTATATTCTTTGATTAGCTCTAGTAACTTTCTGATAACTCTAGTAACTATTAGCTCTAGTAACTATATCTAGGGTTTTCTATGTACAGTATTATTTCATCTGCAAACAGTGTGAGCTTTACTTCTTCTTTTCTGGATTCCTTTTATTTCATTTTCTTCTCTGATTGCTGTAGCTAGGACTTCCAGAACTATTTTGAATAACAGTGGTGAAAGTGGACACCCTTGTCTTGTTCCTGATCTTAGGGGGAATCTTCCCCAGGGAGAATAATGTTTGCTGTGGACTTATCATATATGGCCTTTACTATGTTGAGGTAGGTTTCCTCTATGCCCATTTTTTGAAGAGTTTTAATCATAAATGGGTGCTGAATTTTGTCAAAGGCTTTTTCTGCATCTATTGAGATTATCATATGGGTTTTAGCAATCAATTTGTTAATATGGGATACCACATTGATTGATTTGCATATATTGAAGAATCCTTGCATCCCTGGAATAAACCCAACTTGATTGTGGTGTATGAGCTTTTTGATGTGTTGCTGAATTTTGTTAGCTAAAATTTTGTTAAGCAGTTTTGCATCTATGTTCATCAGTGATACTGACCTGTAGTTTTCTCTTTTGTGTGTTGTCTTTGTCTGATTTTCATATCAGGGTGATGGTGGCCTCATAGAATGAATTTGGAAGTGTTCCTTCCTCTGCAAATTTTTGAAAGAGTTTTAGAAGGATAGGCATTAGCTCTTCTCTAAATGTTTGGCAGAACTCTCTTCTGAAGCCATCTGCTCCTGGGCTTTTGTTTTTTGGGGGATTTTTTANTTGTGGTGTATGAGCTTTTTGATGTGTTGCTGAATTTTGTTAGCTAAAATTTTGTTAAGCAGTTTTGCATCTATGTTCATCAGTGATACTGACCTGTAGTTTTCTCTTTTGTGTGTTGTCTTTGTCTGATTTTCATATCAGGGTGATGGTGGCCTCATAGAATGAATTTGGAAGTGTTCCTTCCTCTGCAAATTTTTGAAAGAGTTTTAGAAGGATAGGCATTAGCTCTTCTCTAAATGTTTGGCAGAACTCTCTTCTGAAGCCATCTGCTCCTGGGCTTTTGTTTTTTGGGGGATTTTTTTATCACAGCTTCAATTTCCATGCTTGTAATTGGATTGTTCATAATTTCTTTTTCTTCCTGGTTCAGTCTTGGAAGATTGAACTTTTCTAAGAATCTGTCCATTTCTTTCAGGTTATCTATTTTCTTGCCATATAGTTGTTCATAATAGTCTTTGATATTCCTTTGTACCTCTGCATTGTCTGTTGTAACCTCTCCTTTTTCATTTCTAATTCTCTCTTTTTTCCTTGATGAGTCTGGGTAAAGGTTTTTCAATTTTGTTTATTTTCTCAAAGAACCAGCTTTTAGTTTTATTAATCTTTACTATTGATTGTTTCATTTCTTTTTCATGTATTTCTGCTCAGATCTTTATTATTTATTTCCTTCTACTAATTTTTGGATTTTTTGTTGTTTTTGTTCTTCTTCTTTTTCCAGTTGTTTTAGGTGTAAGTTTAGGTTGCCTGTTTGATGTTTTTTATTGTTGTTGTTTCTTGAGGTAGGATTGTATTGCTATATATTTCCCTCTTAGAACTGCTTTTTCTGCATCCCATAGGTTTTTGAGTTGTTGTGTTTGCATTGTCATTTGTTTCTAGATTATATTTAATTTCCCTTTTGATTGCTGCAGGAATCTGTTGGTTATTTAGAAACATGTTGCTTAATCTCCATGTGTTCGTGTTTCTTACTCTTTTTTTCTTGTAATTGATATATAGTCTCATAGCATTGTGCTCAGAGAAGATGCCTGATATGATTTCAATTTTCCTAAATTTATTGAGGCTTGATTTGTGACCCAAGATGTTTTCTATCCTGGAAGAATGTTCCATGTGCACTTGAGAAGAAGGTGTACTCTTCTGCATTTGGATGGAATGTCCTGAATATATCAATGAGATCCATTTCATCTGATGTATCATTTAAGACTTGTGTTTCCCTTTTAATTTTCTGTTTCTATTATTGTGAGTGGGGTATTAAAGTCTCCTACTATTATTGTGTTACTGTCAATTTCTCCTTTTACATCTATTAGCATTTGTCTTATGTATTGAAGTGCTCCTAGAGTGGAGGCATAGATATTTACAATTGCTATGTCTTCCTCTTGGATTGATCCCATAATCATTATGTATTGTCTGATTTGAGGATTGCTATTCCAGCATTTTTTTGCTTCCAATTTGCATGGAATATATTTTTCCATCCTCTCACTTTCAGTTTATATGTGTTTTAGGTCTGGAGTGGGTTTCTTATATACAGAATATATATGGGTCTTGTTTTTGTATCCATTCAGCCAGTCTGTGTCTTTTGGTTGGAGCATTTAATCCATTTACATTCAAAGAAATTATTGATAAGTGCTCCTATTGCCATTTCTTAATGGTTTGGGGTTGATTTTGTAGATCTTTTTCTTCTCTTGTATTTCTTGACTGTGTAAGTCCTTTTATCATTTGTTGTAAAGCTAGTTTGGTGGTACTGCATTCTCTTAACTTTTGCTTGTTTGTAAAGCTTTTCATTTCTCCATCAATTTTGAATGAGATCCTTGCCAGGTACAGAAATCTTAGTAGCAGGTTTTTTACCTTTCAGTACTTTAAATATATCCTGCCATTCCATTCTGGCCCATGGAATTTCTGCCGAAAGATAAGCTGTTAAGCGTATGGTGGTTCCCTTGTATGTTACTTGTTACTTCTCTCTTGCTGCTTTGAATATTCTTTCTTTATATTTAGTTTTTGATTAGTACATGTCTTGGCATGTTTTTCCTTGGGTTTATCCTGTACGGGATTCTTTGTGTCTCTGGGACTTGATTGACTCTTTTCTCTAACATGTTGGGGAAATTTTCAACTATAATGTCTTCAAAAATTTTCTCATACCCTTTATTTTTTTCTTCTTCTTCTGGGACTCCTATGGTTCGAATGTTGGTGCATTTGATATGGTCCCAGAGGTCTCTGAGACTGTCCTCAGTTCTTTTCATTCTTTTTACTTTATTCTGCTCTTCAGAAGTTATTTCCACCATTTTATCTTCCAGCTCACTGATTTGTTCTTCTGCTTCAGATATTCTGCTACTGATTCCTTCTAGAGTATTTTTAATTTCAGTAATTGTGTTGTTTGTCTCTGTATGTTTATTCCTTCATTCTTCTAAGTCTTTGTTAATTGATTCTTGCATTTTTTTCCCGTTATGTTTCCAAGGTTNTGATTCCTTCTAGAGTATTTTTAATTTCAGTAATTGTGTTGTTTGTCTCTGTATGTTTATTCCTTCATTCTTCTAAGTCTTTGTTAATTGATTCTTGCATTTTTTTCCGTTATGTTTTCAAGGTTTCTGATCCTTTACTATCATTATTCTGAATTCTTTTTCAGATAGTTTACCTATTTCCTCTTCATTTATTTGGACTTCTGTGTTCTTAGTTTGTTCCTTCATTTGTGCATTATTTTTCTGCCTTTTCTTTCTTTCTTTCTTTTAAGTTATTGTGTTTGAAGTCTCCTTATCCCAGGCTTCAAGGAAAGTTGAATTCTTTCCTTGAGGAAGGTTGAATTCTTTCTTCCTTTTGGTTTCTTCCCTCCTAAGTTTGGTCCAATGGTTTGTGTGAGCTTTGCATAGGGTGAGATCTGCACTGAGTTTTTGTTTGCTTGTTTGTTTGTTTTTCCTCTGATAGGCAAGGCTGAGTAAGGTGGTAATCCTGTCTGCTGATTATTGAGTTTGTATTTTTGTTGGCTCAGACAGTAAAGCATCTGTGTACACTGTGAGAGACCTGGGTTCGATCCCTGGGTTAGGAAGATTCCCTGGAGAAGGAAATGGCAACCCACTCCAGTACTCTTGCCTTGAAAATCCCATGGACAGAGGAGCTTGGTGCAGGCTACTACCCATGGGGTCATAAAGAGTCAGGCATGACTGAGCGACTTCACTTGCTTTCTTTGTTGTTTAGATGAGTCATCCTGCAGAGGGTGCTACTGGTGGCTAGGTGATGCCGGGTCATAGACAAGTGGTTTCTTTTGTGTGAGTTCTCACTATTTCATGCTCCCTAGGATTAGTTCTCTGGTAGTCTAGGGTCTTGGAGTCAGTGATCCCACTCCAATGCCCAGGGCTTTGTCTCTGCTATGTGATCTTGAGCAAACTGTTTAATGTTGTTAAACCTCAGCTTCATCAGCAGCAAAGTACAGACTGAAAATATCTCCTAGTTCTTCACGGAGTGTTCAGTTGTCAAAGCATTAATGAAGTCTGTGTGAAGAATTCTAATTCAGTTATTTTTCCATTAGGTACTCAAGGCCCCACACAGCAGATGGTGATTATGTTGGCAATTGCTTTCCATAACTGTTGGTTTCCTTGGCTGGAATCACATCTGTGGAGTCTGGGCAGGCTTGGGTCCCGAGGCTGGATTGTTGTGGGGCTCAGCGTCCTAGGAGGATGTGGCAGGCAGAGTGACCCCACAATGTTTCTGGAGTGCCTCTTGCCCTCTACAGGAGCCCTCAGTCTATCTCACACTGAACCCTGGATCCAGGAGACAGAGTTGAGTGCTTTGTCACCTCTCTTCTTCCTGGTTGATCTCTCAATCCAAACTGTGGGAAATTCTTAAAGAGAAGAGAATACCAGATCACCTTACCTGTCTCCTGAGAAACCAGTATGCAGGTCAAGAAGCCACAGATAGAATTTTACATAGAACAACTGACTGGTTCAAAGTTGGTAAAGGAATATGACAAAGTTGTATACTGACACCTTATTTAACTGATATGCAGGCTACATCATGTGTAATATCAGGCTGGATGAATTACAAGTTGGAATCAAGACTGCTGAGAGAAATATCAACGATCAGATATGCAGATGATACCACTATAATGTCAGAAAGTGAAGGACTGAAATGTTTCTTGATGAATGAGAAAGAGGAGAGTGAAAAAGCTAGCTTAAAACTCAACATTCAAAAAATGAAGATCAGGGCATCCGGTCCCATTACTTCATGACAAATAGAAGGAAAATGTGAAAGCAGTGACAGATCTTTTTTTAGGGGCTCAAAAATCACTGCAGACAGTGACTGCAGCCATGAAATTAAGATGCTTGTCCTCAGAAGGAAAACTAAGACACATCTAGACAGCATATTAAAAAGTGAAGACATCACTTTGCTGACAAAGGTCTGTATAGTAAAAGCTATGATATCTATGCTTTTTCTTGTAGTTGTGTACAGATATGAGAGTGGGATCATAAAAAACACTGAGTGTAAAAGAACTTTCAAATTGTGGTGTTGGAGAAGATTCTTAAGAGTCCCTTGGACTACAAGGAGATCAACGCTGAATGTTCATTGGAAGGGCTGAAGGACTGATGCTGAAGCTCCAATGCTTTGGCTACCTGATACAAAGAGCTGACTCATTGGAAAATACCTTGATGAAGGCAAAAGAAAAAGGCAGCAGAGGATGAGATGTTTAGATAGTATGATGCACTCAACGGACATGAGTTTGAGCAAACTCGGGGAGACAGTGAAGTATACGGAAGCCTGGAATGCTGCAGTTCATGGAGTTGCAAAGAGTCAGTCACAACTTAGCGACTGAAAAACAACAACAAAAAATGGAATCTTAGGCAGGTCTAGAGCAGAGTTAAAAAACCTGCTAATCATGGTACAGCTTTTGAAATTCAGTTTAAAAGATTATTTGAAATAAATGAATAAAAGAAGCAACACAAGTATCAGAGTAACAGAAGATAATTTTGTGAGAGAAGACTCTAACATGGTTATTAAAGAGATATTGTTGACTTGCACTTAGAAAGATCTTTGCAGAAATGTGACTTTTAAAAAATCTGAGATTCTAGGTGGACCCAGCTATGTGAGCAAAAACACGAAAGTTGAAAAGTGCAGGCTATGCTTGAATCAGTATGTCTGATTATATATAGAGATATACAGATATATATTAAACTGGCTAAGATTCACAGTTCAGTTCAGTCGCTCAATTGTGTCTGACTCTTTGCAACCACATGAATTGCAGCACGCCAGGCCTCCCTGTCCATCACCAACTCCCAGAGTTCACCCAAACTCACGTCCATCGAGTCAGTGATGCCATGCAGCCATCTCATTCTCTGTCATCCCCTTTTCCTCCTTCCCCCAATCCCTCCCAGCATCAGGGTCTTTTCCAATGAGTCAACTTCTCTCAGTTCTACATTCAATTATTCTCCATCACTTATAAACAATACTTAATTGCTCTTTCCCCAATTCCTTTATCTGTAAAATAAACATAATTATACTAACAGGTGAGTTTTAAAAGTAAATAAATACTTTTAACATTCTTAGAAGAATACACAGGTCTAGAGCAGAGTTAAAAAACCTGCTAATCATGGTACAGCTTTTGAAATTCAGTTTAAAAGATTATTTGAAATAAATGAATAAAAGAAGCAACACAAGTATCAGAGTAACAGAAGATAATTTTGTGAGAGAAGACTCTAACATGGTTATTAAAGAGATATTGTTGACTTGCACTTAGAAAGATCTTTGCAGAAATGTGACTTTTAAAAAATCTGAGATTCTAGGTGGACCCAGCTATGTGAGCAAAAACACGAAAGTTGAAAAGTGCAGGCTATGCTTGAATCAGTATGTCTGATTATATATAGAGATATACAGATATATATTAAACTGGCTAAGATTCACAGTTCAGTTCAGTCGCTCAATTGTGTCTGACTCTTTGCAACCACATGAATTGCAGCACGCCAGGCCTCCCTGTCCATCACCAACTCCCAGAGTTCACCCAAACTCACGTCCATCGAGTCAGTGATGCCATGCAGCCATCTCATTCTCTGTTGTCCCCTTTTCCTCCTTCCCCCAATCCCTCCCAGCATCAGGGTCTTTTCCAATGAGTCAACTTCTCTCAGTTCTACATTAAATTATTCTCTATCACTTATAAACAATACTTAATTGCTCTTTCCCCAATTCCTTTATCTGTAAAATAAACATAATTATACTAACAGGTGAGTTTTAAAAGTAAATAAATACTTTTAACATTCTTAGAAGAATACTGGTAAAAAACATAAATTATTAACTGATTATTAGTATGTCAGAAAGAATGCTATATTAATAAACATAATATGTTTGATGCAGGATGCAGGATGTTTGGGGCTGGTGTATGGGGATGATCTGGAGGGATGATGTGGGGTGGGAGGTGGAATGGAGGGGTTCATGTTTGGGAGTTCATGTACACTCATGACGGATTCATGTCAATGTATGCCAAAACCAATACAGTACTGTAAAGTAAAATAAAGTTAAAAAAAAAAGTAAAGAAAAAAGTCCAATAATATATCTTATTTCCAACATTATATAATATATCTATAAAGGTCAGACATTATTCTAGATATAAACATTAAAGAAGAAAAAACAATCACTGTCTTCAAAAAACTTATGCTGAAATAAGGGAGAGAGTACAAAATATAAAAACAAGCATTTCAGGCTCACAGTACAAGATGGAAGATCTTGAATTCACCTCCTCTATGGACATAGAGAATTTATACCTATGTGTAGAATGATTCCTCCTGAAGAAGCACTGAGATCTAACAGAACAGCTTTTATATAGCAAACAATAGAAATGGGTAGAAGAGAGGAAGGTATGGCATCTATAGGGACCCCAGTACTGACATGGAAACCTACAATGGGGAAACGTCACTAAGGGGCCTGTGTGTAAACTCACACACTGGGGCAAAAAACAGCCAACAAAAAGAAAAAAAAAGATACGGGTTTAGGTTTAAAAGGCATCTAAATAATATATGAAGGAAATCATTACACTAACCCTAGAGCATCTGCCAAACAAGAGGGGGAATGGTGAAACTCCACCATTTGGGGTGTATCCCTCTCTCTTGATGGCACAGGTGAGAATATGGCCCAAAAATTCTAGCTGGCCTGCCAGAGATACCCCAAGCCCCTGGCCTATATCAACTTCAGCCATTCCCCAAAAGGCAGCCCTGGCAGCACACCCATAAATCACCCCAGGCCATGACCACTCCAGCTCCAGCCATCCAACAAAAGTAGCCCTGACACAGTGAGTGCCCTGATACTTCCTGACCTGTACCCACTCTAGTTCTGGTCTTTCTGCCAAAGCTGCAAGAACACACAGTGTACACAGGGGATGTTCTTACATAAGAGAGCCAATAGTTGTATAAGTTTAAAAAATAGAAATAATGGCACAAAGCCAATATGTTATGCAAAAGAGGGCTTTAAACTGCATATTAAAAAGAAGGTATCATGCCTTACAGGAAAAAAAAAAATCATCCCAAATTGTCAACACTGGAGTGTACACTAGTAAAACTGTATGAATTGTGTGAAGCACTAACTACACTCAGGTGCTCAGTCATGTCCTACTCTTTTGTGACCCCATGGCTTCACCAGGTTCCTCTGTCCATGAGATTAGCCTGGCAAAAATACTGTAGTGGGTCACTGCTGCCTTCTCCAGGGGATCTTCCTGATCCAGGGATCAAACTCATGTCTCCTGTAACTCCTGCCTTGGCAAATAGATTTTTTACCACTGAGAAAACTGAGAAATCCTAATAAAATTGCATGCATGCATGCTAAGTCACATCAGTTGTGTTCATCTTTTTGAGACCCTGTGGATTGTGGCTCACCAGGCTTTTCTGTCCATGGGATTTTCCAGGCAAGAATAATAGTGTGTGTTGGTATGCCTTCCTCCAGGGATCTTCCAAACCCAGGGATCCAACCAGGGACTGAAGCAGCATCTCATTACGCCTCATGCATTGGCAGGCACTAGTAAAATTACTTGACATCAAACATAAAAATCCCATAAAGAGATGCTATAGGCAGTTAGGCCCCCCTCCAAAAAAAAAAATCTCTTAAATTGACATTACTGAAAACAAAGGTTAATGTCAGAATTCTTTTGAAGAGTCTTCATTATGAGAATAACATGTAAAAATACTCAAGGAAAGAAAGTATGAATCAAGGCATTTATTTGAGTCAAATAATATTTCAGAACAAAAGCAATAAAACATTTTCTATGACTTGTTTCTGATATAGGTACTAATCAGCCAATCAAAAGATTATTATGAAAACCCCAAGGAGTCAGCAACTGTGGAGGTATTTTACACATTTATCTACTGATGTAAGATTAAAACAAATGTGGGGAGTTTGGAGTGAAGAATTAAAAAAGTATGTTCAGTGAAGAAATGATATTAACAGCAAAGTGGAGAAAAGAGAATAAAGAAAGCAGGAGATACATTCATTCTTCACTTTTCTGATAATAGTTTATATCAAAAAGATGGAACTCATAAACATTTCTCAAATCATTACATTTAAACTGGATAACACAACACTGTAAAGTAATTATGCTCCAATAAAAGTTAATTAAAATAAATAAATTGGCTAACCTAAAATTTCAAAAGGAAATTTTCACACTGGAATTTAAATGTGAAAGTATACTTTCAGCTGTATATAAGAGATAAACGTGCAGCAAAATGATTCATAAAGATTTCTTAAACATGCATAAATGTAGGCAATTCAAACATAAAGAACCAGAGTTCACTATATGAATAATAAACAAGTGTAAATTCTGGTCACAAAGCATCTATAGTGACAAATCAGGGGTCCTTACAACATTGAAAGGTGTAAGGGACGCTGGATCAGTTATGAATATGTACATATAAAACAAGGAGAAGAAATGCACTATTAGAAAATATTTAATTTCACCTCTCTGCACCTTTAACATATCAAGGGGGCAAAGAATACTTAAAGCATAAATTACATATTGTTTTAATAAATGGTGGAGCTGAGTCTCAAACACATCATCACTGGTTCCAGAGAATAAGGTCTTTATCAGCATCCTATAGTGTGCTAATAACATGGCTCTTGAACAGGAGATGAAAATCTCTTTTCTGGTTAAAACAAGAACTGAGAGTTGCTGGAGGTTTAACAGGAAAAAAAAAAACAACACACAACTATTGAAACATTTTTCTGAGAGAGCAATAGACTGCATTAATGAGGAGATTAGTGTAATTGGCAATAGTACTGAGAGACTACTTCAGATCATTTAGAATGATACGGAGTTTCTTGACGGTTCCAAGAATCCAGGCGCAGAAACTGAGCTAGAGGAGTTATCCAGATTATCACTATGTCTTTCTCTTACTGTGACTACTGAGTGGCTCATCTCCACCTCCTGGGCTTCATTCCCTCTATTGTTCTCTGCAAAGTGCTTTGTTCTGTCCCATTTGCACGTAGCCAACTTGTGGCTGGCAAATTCCACTGTACTTGATTACCCAGTTTTGACACCAAATTAAGATTAATTAGAATTTATATAACTCTACTCTAGGTTCTAGGGAAAGAATCTTATTTCTGTAATTCAGGTCACGAGGTCACATTTAGCCCATACTAATCTGGTGGGATGCAAGGCGGGATCAGCTTTAANGGAGATTAGTGTAATTGGCAATAGTACTGAGAGACTACTTCAGATCATTTAGAATGATACGGAGTTTCTTGACGGTTCCAAGAATCCAGGCGCAGAAACTGAGCTAGAGGAGTTATCCAGATTATCACTATGTCTTTCTCTTACTGTGACTACTGAGTGGCTCATCTCCACCTCCTGGGCTTCATTCCCTCTATTGTTCTCTGCAAAGTGCTTTGTTCTGTCCCATTTGCACGTAGCCAACTTGTGGCTGGCAAATTCCACTGTACTTGATTACCCAGTTTTGACACCAAATTAAGATTAATTAGAATTTATATAACTCTACTCTAGGTTCTAGGGAAAGAATCTTATTTCTGTAATTCAGGTCATGAGGTCACATTTAGCCCATACTAATCTGGTGGGATGCAAGGCGGGATCAGCTTTAAAAAAAAAAAAAAAAAAGATAAAGTATTGGTTGCAATTGAGGAACTTCAAAATTCTACTGTAAGTATCTCACATCTTGGACATTTGGTAATTTAAGCTACTTATTCAAGTGAAATTTAAAAAGTATACCCAAAGTATTCTTGATCTATCCATGCCTTCAATAATGTCATTGCAATAGTTTTTGTTTAAATGATACCTGAGGAGTAAAACCTAACAATGTCTTTCTACCCAAACACTTCATTCCGTTTTCCACCCATCCATGGATACCTAAGGATCATAATGAAAAGAATCCCTCAGAAATAGCATTTTGTGGTAGTGGGCATGGGTCAGAATGGGACAGTTCCTGCAGGACTCTCCTTAGGCCAATGTATTACAACATTTACAGTTTTTTCTGGAGACCAGCTACTGAGTTAAACTAAAACATACAGGGAATGGGGTAACATCTGCCAAATCTCAACTGAAATGTTAATTTTGTAGTTTTATAATTTTAGCCAATGTTTATTTTTTCTAAAATATAAGGCACAATAAAATTTCCATTTCCGTTCAAAAGAAAAATTCTGAAGCCAAGCAAAGAAACTCTAGTCATTTCTGTTATGAATTCTCTGCATTTCTAGGATAACCAAGAGAATATGGTACTTGTTTTTTAGAAAAGCAGTTCAAATTATATTAGATGACAAAGTTGAACAATATAATTCATAGAACTAAAAAATATTTCATGGTAATAAATTAAAATATACAACACATTTATTTACTTATTGGAAAACTGGTTGATATGAGAGCACTTTCAATTGATCCAGCTAAAGTCTGGGCCTTTTTGAAAGCAGAAAGAGCCCAAGTTGCATTTACAGTATCCAGGAGAATAATGATGTAAATCAGAGCATTAGATCCAAAATTTGCATTTCTGGTGCAATTATATGCTCAGTCACTCAGTCGTTTCCATCTCTTTACAACCACATGGACTGCACCTGGACTTTCATGATAGCTCAGTTGGCAAAGAACCCACCTGCAATTCAGGAGACCCTGGTTCGATTCCTGGGTCAGAAAGATCTGTTGGAGAAGGAATAGGCTATCCACTCCAGTATCCTCAGACTGTACTCTGCCAGACTCCACTGTCTATGGGATTTTCCAGGCAAGAATACTGGAGTCGGTTGCCATTGCCTACTCCAGGAGATCTCCCTGACCCAGCAATTGAATCTGAAAATTCAATGTCTCCTGTACTGGCAGGCAGAATCTTTACCACTATGCCACCTGGGAGGCCCATGGTACAATCAGAGATGTCATCCAAAATCTTATAAAATAGAAAAATATTTGCATTCTCTTCAATAACATATGTATAGTTTTTTTTCTGAATATTTTATTGAATAAAAATTTTACAGGGTTTTATGTAAATAGAAATTTCTAGGATATAAAAACTTCAACTACCTACCATATCAGAATCAAAGGAAAGAAGCCATGACTACAGTTCTAGTAGTCAGAAGGTGTAGCAAAGTGTAAAACTACCCAGTCTGAGTAAGTACAGGAAAAAAAAAAGGTGAAGGAAAATAATAAAACCTAAAAGATGAAAAAAGAAAAGTATTTTGGAAGAATGTGAATTTAACACACTAAAACTAATAGAAACTGTTGCAGTAAAACATATGTTTGGTTCTCTGACTCATCGTGAGTAGCAGAAAAGAAAAATAAATTCATTTAAAAGCAAATAAATTTTGCTTCATACCTAAGATAACTATTTCAAAATAAAGACAGGGTCCCATGTCAATGGGTCACAAATAAATGATTTAGAAATCTCATCAGGAAGTATAAGCCTCCAAGAAAGACTCACAAACTCTTTCAACATGGGTAAAATTAGATAATGACAGGAACCATAGAGATAATCAGGCTAACATATAGGTGGCCTCACTCAGCCATGTGACTTGAAAATTTATATTTAAACTGTTTTAATTAAGTTTAGTTCAGTTCAGTCGCTCAATCGTGTCCAACTCTATGCGACGGCATGAATCACAGCACGCCAGGCCTCCCTGTCCATCACCAACTACTGGAGTTCACACAAACTCATGCCCATTGTGTAGGTGATGCCATCCAGCCATCTCATCCACTGTCCTCCCCTTCTCCTCCTGTCCTCAATCCTTCCAAGCAATAGAGTCTTTTCCAATGAGTCAACTCTTTGCATGAGGTGGCCAAAGTATTGGAGTTTCAGCTTCAGCATCAGTCCTTCCAATGAATACCCAGGACTGATTGCCTTTAAAATGGGCTGGTTGGATCTCTTTGCAGTCCAAGGGACTCTCAAGAGTCTTCTCCAACACCATAGTTCAAAAGCATAAGTTCTTTGGCACTCAGCTTTCTTCACAGTTCAACTCTCACATCCATACGTGACTACTGGGAAAAAAAAAAAAAAAAAGCTTTGACTAGATGGACCTTTGTTGGCAAAGTAAAGTCTCTGCTTTAATATACTGTGTAGGTTGGTCATAACTTTCCTTCCAAGGAGTAAGTGTCTTTTAATTTCATGGCTGCAATCACCATCTGCAGTGATTTTGGAGCCCGGAAAAATAAAGTCTGACACTGTTTCCACTGTTTCCCCATCTACTTCCCATGAAGTGATGGGACCAGATGCCATGATCATCATTTTCTGAATGTTGAGCTTTAAGCCAACCTTTTCACTCTCTTTCACTTTCATCAAGAGGCTCTTTAGCTCCTCTTCACTTTCTGGCCTAAGGGTGGTGTCATCTGCATATCTGAAGTTATTGATATTTCTCCCGGCAATCTTGATTCCAGCTTGTGCTTCTTCCAG